>VRYO01001717.1:9570397-9667441 GCA_009812075.1 Sialia sialis | reverse complement strand
GAGTGTGTATATATATTTATGATCTGGGAGAAAATATTACCTTTCTTAGGAGTAAACTCAACTCAATTTTCTTTAGCACAATACTGTTGGGTCTGCTAGTAATTCTGCAGATTAAGATCTTGGAGAAAAGTAATCTTGGACAAAGTAATCTTTCCTCCTACAAAATTATAGTAATTAATTCCCCAAAACAGCTTTGCAGAAGCTAAGTTAGCCACTCGTATTTTCTTACTATGAAATAAATGGTTTAGAAACCGGAACTAAGAACATTCAGTATAGCTGTGTTTTTTATACTTAGGTTTCTGTTACTGTTCATTACATATTATGAAGATAATATTTCATTAAAAATATTTTCTTTTGAAGTAATGTTCTATCTAAAAGCATCATGCTCTTGCTAAAGGAGAATATAAATCACAGAACTGCACTTAGGTTCACAAGACTTGCATCAATAAAACAGAATAATTGTAGTCTTTAATAAAAGTCAGTTACCTCACAGAAAGACTGGGCAGATTCATACGAGGTCAGTAATGATGCCAGGCTGCCTTTGCTGCCATTGATTTGTTCTTGAATGTCTTCAAGCAGTATGCCAAGTCTGAATATTCCTCCTTCCACCCTTCTAAATCCAATCACAACCCACAGTTACTTAAAACTCTCTAAACTGATCTCTTATTTCTTACCAAGATAACCATAGTGGACATTGAAGTACATTTCCCATACGAAAAAACAGAATGTATAGAGTTGACAGAATCCCTTTCAAATATCTGACATAATCAAATAGACATCCCAATTACAAGTAGGATATATAAAGCCCAAGGTGAATTTTGGCCAAACAACTTTTAGTTTACCACATTACGATAATAGTTTCACTTCAAGAAAACTCTCATGGATAAATGAAGTAAAAGCGGTAAGACAGTCAGAGAAAATATACTGATGTACTACTTAGCACTTGTGTTCTAACCTCTCAGGATCAAACTCTCCAAGGTTGATAGGCTTGTCCTTGTAGGTCTGCAGTTGTAAGTTGTGATGCTCTTCTCTAGCTTTTAAATAATTTCTTTCCAAGGCATCAAGGTATCTTTTCAGTTGATTTAATGCCTTCATCAATAAGAAATAATTCAATACAAAATGTCATGATAACTCAGCATAGGTAGCTATCACTATGACTTGCTGTGTAAGCCAGATGTTATTTGCAGTGGTGTGGGTAAGAATTTTGGTAGTTCTCTGAATTGAAACAGGACTGCATATTGTGTATTCACCTAATATAATGTGCTGCTCTATTATGTCCAAGTAAAATAGTAAAAATTATTTCTGAAGTGATATCCTACATGTCAAAATTCTAACTTACATGGCAACTTCAGACCTTTTATTAATAGTTTTAAGTCAGAATCCTTAAAAGATTTAAGAATTTGTTCACCTACTGAACACCTTTATTTTTGCTTCTTCTGATCTCATACCTTCAGTTTGAATTGAGAAGAGTAAACATCCATTTGAGGTAAATATCAAGAATCTTGCCAGAAAATTGTAAGTCTACAGCCATTTCAAGTGCATTTAACATAGCTCAAAATACATAAATTGATTTACCAGATATTTGTCTTGTAAAAAGATTTTTTCCTGGATCATATGCTTAGAGAAGTCTTCTACCTTCAAGACAAAATATTAGAATTGTATTAAATTTAAGCAAATTTGCCAAGTGAGTATGGAATTTGAGGATCAGTGCAAAGTATATATTGAAACAGAGCTCTTACTTTCTTAGTCAGTTGCTCTGTCTGATCCTTTAATATTTGAGACATCTTTTCTCCAAGTGTTAGTTGTGGCAGTGAATCAGAAGGATTTAGACACTGTGCTTCTACTGTCCCAGCTGCTGGTAGTGCTGATGCTGCTGTTCCAGGCTGCAGTCCTATGGAATACAAGGTAAGGTTGATCAATTGCAATTTCAGCCCAGAAGTGTAATCAAATTACATTAAATAGTCATTTGCATAATTAGTGTAATTTTATTTACTTGCTTTAAGCAAACCATGTGTAGGTTGTACAGGGACAGGAGCACGTAATGTGATGACATTGGGTGGTGTCCCAGTGCGTCCTGAGGAAATGGCAGTGCTGGCATTTGCAAAGTCTGGCTGAGGAAGTATCTGTTAAAATGAGAACCTTCATTATAGATACAGTGTATAGAAAACATATGGGCTTGGGCAAAAAACCTTAACAAAATAATAATGAAATGTTTATTATAATAGTACCAGTTTTCTGAGTTGATCAATGCGTAAAGTGTCTCATATTAGCACTTAAAATACTTCTGCTCTGTGTTGTGAAAATATAGATGATTTGTAAAAATGGGAAATACGGTATGAAGGTGACAAAATAGTTTTAGGGGATAGTCATAGTCCTAGAGGTAAAGAAGAATGACTTAAAAAATTGTATTTTGAGATATTTACCTTAGAATGAAATCTCAGATGGTCACTATGATTCTGTATGTCAGCTGTGTCAGCATTTCATTTGCAACCAGGAAATAATAGGGAAAACTAATAAAACTTCTTGTGTCTCAAGCAATTTCCTAAGATGTAAATCTGGGAATGGAATCAAGAATCTGTAAAGCTCAGTGAGCTCCATGTCAGTGCGTGAAATTGAGCAGTGGTTATCTGATTACTAACAAGCTTTAAAATAAATTCACTACAGTAAGAGAAATGTAGTTGAAAAAATCATTAAGAAAGAATTGGCTTGTCAATAAATACCAGTCTCAGTAGTTGAAGAGTATTAGATGTGAAAAAAAGCAAAGATGTCTTAGCATGGACACAATATAAAAATAGAATATTGTTCTTAAAAATGTATTTGAGATATTTTTTGTAAATTTAAACATTTAAATATAACACTAGAAATAATAATTTATAGTGGATTTGCTAATGATTTGATAGGATGCTTTATCATCACAAACAATGCTCCAGTGTTAAATACTGGAGTATTAAACAATAGTCAGCCTTTAAGTAATGGGCAATGACAGTTCTGTATCAGTTCAGTCCCACAGAACTTTATTTGTGGAAGCAGTTTTTGAATCACGTGATGTATTTACTGTTACCTGCAGAGTGCCTGTAGAGCTAGTCATGTTAGATTTTATGGGACACAGAATATCTTCTTATAATAAAGCACTCTTACCCAGTATGAAGAATTTCTTCAAGCATTCTAATTACCTGTAGTTGTCGCAGCAGTTCTGAAATACTCCTTTCTTCTTGATTCTCTACTTCAGCAGAATTGAAGTAATTCTTATTTTCCAAAGTTGTGTTCACTGTTACTGATTTACTTTGCAAAACAGGAAAGGGTTTTGCTCTCTCAGTTGAAGGAACTGCAATATTGTCAGGTTTTTTTGGTACTTCAACTTCTGAAGCAACTTCAGAGAAGCCAGGGAGGCAATAGTGAGCATGCCCTTGGCCATATTTGAGCTCACAGGGTAAAACTGTTCTTTTGAACAGGGCTCTCTTGTCTTTTGTGTTTTGAAAGGTGTGTGCATCTCCAGTCTCATTGATCAATTGTGAATATTCTTGTCTGTGCCCACACTGACAAGAAGAAAATAGAGGTTTCTTTGAAATAGATCTGTTTTCATTTAATGAGTTTCCATTTTTGTCACAAGCCTTTTTTTCTTCCTGCCTTTCTAAGGGATACTCCTTGGAGCTCGTGGCCCATTGTTCATGCACTGAAGGGCCTTTGCTGTGTTCTGAAGGCTCAGGTTTGCTCCCAGTGTCATCGATACTTTCAGTGAAGGATGTCTCTGGCATTGTCTCACATTCAATGAAGTGGCATGTGCTTAGTAATTCTCCCCTAGGAAAATGACGCAGGAGGACATTGGACATCTTGGAGGTAGTTACATGTTCTTTGCTATCTGGGGTACTGGAACTACCAACAGCTAATTCCTTCTTAAAGGGAGTGTCACTTCCAGGCATTTCAGTTGGAACTCCAGTTGTTCTTCTGGTGCCTCTGTGATGACTGGAGAATTCTTCAGGCTGTAGAGGAGTTTCATAATTGGTTGCTGCTTTTATATTTTTGTAGTCTTCAGAACAGGCTAAGTTTAAAATACCAGAAATACCTTTTGTACAACTACAGGCATTCAAATTATCTGAATTATTGTTGTATTTACAGCTTATTCCTATATCTCCATCATAAACAAAGTAATCGTCTTCCTCTTGAGTTGCGTCTGTGCTACACCCTAATGGATCTGAGAATGAATTATTCATTTGGGTTTTCATCCAGTCTGACAGTTTGCACTTTTTTGTGGTCTCCATATCCAGTTTATGTAGAATATTAATGCCATTGCTTTGCCAGTGGTGGACAGAGCTTTTATTATTGCATAGATCAAAATCTGAAATGTATGATTAATAGTTATTTTATACTCAAATGTACATAACAATAATACCTAGTTATCTGTATAATTAATATTTAATTATCTGCCTGCTGTAGCTTTTTTGGAACAATTGTACTGGCATGGATGGTTCTTCATTTGCACTAGTGTAAGTCTGCGTTAACTGCTGGAGGAAATAAGACACAAATGACAAAAGCACGGGGCACAGCAGCTGCTGCCAGCTACCTGTCCTTGCTCATTAATCCCGCTCTAGTGGTAGAGACAAAAAAACTTGGTAACAGAGACACAAGTGGTACTAAAGTTCAACCTCAGCCTGGAAAGACCAAACAAATCTCCCAACCCCTTTACCCCCCTTCCTCTCACTACTCTGAAGCGTATCCTTAGCTTATGCTGTAGAGAAAGATCACAAACTTTGTTTCCCAATTCACTTCTCGCCCCCGTGCATCAGATAAAATGCAATTAAAGAGCAGCTCAGCCCCACGAGCTGCATTGTTTCACCTTATCTGCGGTGGCTCGGGGCGGCAGAGGCGAGCTCGCAGCTTCGCTTTCCTACGGGCACCGGTGCAGCGGCGGGGCCGGGCAGTGCTCGGAGCTCGCTAGCCCCGCCCCCGCTCGCCATTGGTCCGTACGGATGATGCGGCCGCTCCGGCCGTTGGTGGCCCCGCCCCCGGGGCCGGGCGCGCGCGGCGGCGATTGGCGGGTTCGAGGAGCGGCTGCGCGTGGGCGGGCGGGGCCCGCCGCCCCTCACAGCCCCGCTCGGCCCCGCCGGCCCGGCTCGCACAGCGCCGGCCCCTCGGAGCGCCCCGCCGGCCCCTCGGAGCCCCGCACACAGGTGAGCGGTGCGCCGGGGGCGCGGCGGGGAGCGCTGGGTGCCGGAGCGGGGGCTCCGAGCGGGGCCCCGGCAGCTGAGCGGCCCCGAGCGGCGCGCTGTGCTGGCGGATAAAGCGGCGATGCGGCCCGCTCTGGGCGGTGCGGTGCGAGCCCGGTGCCCCGTCCCGGCTCCCGGCGAGCGCCCGTGGCGAACTAAGGCCGGAGCTGCCCGTGCCCGGCGGGGTGGGGTGTGTGCCATGATCGCCCTGCAGGCTCTGAAGGGAGCCGGGACCAGCAGCGCTGTGCATCGGGCGGCTTTGGACACTTGTGTTGTGCTAACGAGATGCATAAATAAAATAAAAACGTGCGGGCGGGAGTGGAACAGGCTGGTAATAGAACCGGAACCAAAGGATGTGCAAGCGTAAAGCGAGGAGTGGGGTACACAGGGAGCAAACTCTAAACTCTTGTGCGAGAGGTCGAGTTAGGCATTGGGTTGTGGCATATCTAAACTCGCACTATACCAGTGTCGTTTATCTACTAGACTGTAGGTTTCGCTAGTGTGGTTCCTGCCCTTCTCTTACTTTTTCACTTTTTCAGTGGAGAAACATAGTGTATCAGAAATTGCTCTCTTGACCTGATTGCCAAGACACAAATTTTACCCCACCTTGAAGCTGTGGCTTTTCTTCTTCTTTAGAAGCTTTTCCAGCCTAATGCGCTGTTCCTGTTAGATTCTTGCTAGTGACTGCAGGGCTCATGTATCCTGGGTTGCTATGGAGAGCTGTGGAACCATCTCAGAATTGGGAAGAACGTGCTGAGTCTTGCATCTCAAAAAGATGAGTTAAGATATTCTAGTCCCTGCTTAAATTTTGTCTGGAAACTTTATAACTCTTTTTTTAAAGTGTTAATTCTATTCGACCTGAAAAAGCTAGCAAAAAGGCCTCCTCATAATACAGGCCTTCTAAATTCGTTGCTTATATATATTTATAGTGTGTTAAAACTAATTTGTAGGCCTGTCCAAGTGTTCCTTCTTACTAGTTTAATTAATGGTTAGCAAGTCTTCTGGTCTGTGGTTGTGCATCTCTGTTCGGTAGGAAGGACTTTTCACTTCCAGTTATTTCTCTATAAGGCTGGGACAAAACTTACCTGAAACCAAAGACAGCTTCATTGGACTAGAAGAAACCTTTGTGAGTCTTCTCAGTTGCTTTATTTAGCATTCTGTTGTTTAAATGATCTTGTAACTCTTTCAAGCATCTTACAACTACTTAGGATTGTACATTGCTGCAGCAGTACTTCACAAATTCATGGTTCAAAGGTCAGAGTAAGTTTTGAAAAGATTTTTTCTAAAAATAAGTTCTATTTGTGCATAGTTTTAACTACTGAATATAAGGGGATTAAAAAAATAGTTTCTCATCTTTCATGTTTTAAATTTAATAGCTAACACACTTGAACTTTTTATCCTCCAGCTTTATTGTAGTCTTTGTGTGATCAGTTTCACTTTCCACAACTTACTTAGTCCTGCCCAGATCTGTAACTATAATCCTTGTTTCAGTAGCTTTTAAAGTCTTGATGAAATTGGTTTTGTTTGAGGAGTGAGCGATCATCTTAAGACTCTGAAGGATCAACCTGTTTTTGTTATCATTGTTCCTGCAAATAAAAGCAAAGAGAGATCGAGGTACCAGAAAAAAACTTAAACTTTTCTTTAGCTATTTAGTGTCAAGTCAGCTATACAAGTGATAATATCCAAAAAGGAAAAAAAGGTATTATTTTGTGGAAGACCACAATATTAGGAATGCAAAATACAGGAAAAGCAGAAGTGGAAGGACTGGTGAGAGAGGGTCTGAAACACATACAGTGTTGAACAGATGATTAATGTCAATTCCCTCTTGGTACTCAAATTTGGCAGTGTTTGAGAAATATGGTTCTTGTTCATATAATAAAACTTCTTTGTATTATAAACCTTTTAGAAATAGGAAGGAAAGCTTTCATTTAGCTGCGTTACAGGGAATATAAACCACATGTGCTGTATAAAGAAGGCTTTCTAAATCATTTTTATTTCTTCGATATTTCTGTTTGCTATACTATTTTTCTGCCCTTTGCCATGTTAGTATACTGTTAGGAATTTTGCTCCTTGCATGCCGCACTTTGGAGCCTGAACCTTATCTAGTGGTCTTTAGTTCGTTAGAGAACAGGATGTGCTACTGTGACCAATTCTTTCAGTGTCATAATGCCTGTACACAGGGGATAAACTGGCATCGGGGGCAAAATGGGCTGCAGCCCAGTAGTCATCACACTGATGGAAGAAACTGCATTGAGGAGATTCTGAATAGATTTGCATCTGCATCCCAAGTGTTGGAATGAATATGCAAAGCAATTTACAACTCTGGCACCTGAACAAATACTGTTTTCCTTAAATCTCCATAGGTGATGTACTATAAATACACTGCACCTGTCTGTAAGAAGCAAACAGTACAAGAAGCCAGCACGTGTCTTCTCCTTGTGGGGAGTGTTCATCCTGCAGCACAGGTTGTTTTGCAGGTTGTAGCTGTAGCCTCTGGAGAGAATGTTAATGGCTGCTGTTAGTGCTTGGGAGCTGAGGGGCACAGGCATGCACCAGGCAGCGCTGCTGGCATTAACCTGCCGTGCAGCACTGCACTTGTGTAACAGAGGTTCTGTGAGAGCTGCAAGGTAAAACCTTGCTGGGCTGGTAAGGATTCGTTATGCTCAATGTCTGCTTTGGCTCTGAATGAGCACCACAGTGCCAACTAGCAATTTTGAAACAGCAGCTATATTGCTTCACTTAAATTGCTACTGTGTCTTACTGCCAGTGATTCTAAGGATTATTACTATTTTTAAAATTTAATTTATAGAATCTTGAGGTAGATTCTTCCATTTCTTTGTAAGATGCTTGTAAGATGTTTGTTGTGTTTTTACATACCAGGATCTTTCTGAGAGATTTTATAGGCCAAGAAGGAGCTAAGCTAGGTGGAACATTTTATTGGAGAGATCTGGGATCAACTTGCTGTATCAGCTGAAGTGCAAATAGGCAGCCTTTTGTGCTGAACCCTTCCTATGTGGGGTTCTTTCACACTGGATAACATGCTCCAGTTCCCAAACTGAACGTGGTCGGGTGTCTCGCTGCCTGGGAGAGGCCTTGTATATGTTCATTTGCATTATGAGATCATCCCAAAGGAGCAGGGTTCAAATTTACCTTCAGAACTTGGTAATAAAACTGTTACTGATTTACTGATTTATTTGGAATGATTTCAACTAGCACTGTGAATAAAAGGATCATATGTTACTGCTTTATTGTGAACTGACATTGAAATCTGTTGCAACATTTGTGCACTTAATGTGCTTGGATGCAAATCTCATCCCCAGTTGTGGGAGATGTTGGAAAGAAGGCAGCACAAGTATTTGTTTTCAGTGTGTGAATGACAATTTGTAAATAAACTTGCATGTGGCTCTGATAAAAGAAAAAAAAAAAAAAAGGAATTCTAATACCTTGATGTATCAAATACGTGGAAAAATTCTGACTTACTTTGACTGTGATATTATTCTGCACTGTTCTTATATCCAAAATCATAATCTTGCTGCAGGTAGAATTAGTTTTCAGTTGCTTGATTAGTTTTATGATGGAGATATTAGTTATATTTTGCTGGCACTTGCATGTTCTCCTTTCTTATTTTATCATAGTGCGGGATTCCCGAATTCAGGATTTAAATAGATTGCTTACATTAACTATCTGCAGCAGTGTCTGTGCAATAAAAATTCTCGTGGTTACTTGTGTTTGTTACACTGGGTTCTTTAACCTGCACACTGGACAATAATTATGTACATTCAGTAGCAAACTGTTTTCCAGTTAAATACTGCTTCTCTTAGAAAAAGAAAGAAAAAAGAAATAAGCAGGATATAGAGTTTGAAAGGCTTGGCATCTTGCAGGCCTTTAGCATTACTTAAAGCCCCAAACACTCCATTCAGCTAGATGCTCCACAAACAAAGGAAAAATCCTCCTCTAATCTACAGAATAGGTGGAAAGTACATACAGGAAATGCCAGAGGGCAGGTGGAACGGCTCCCAGCCTTGTGTTTGCCTTTAACCGAGTGCTGTGAGCCAGAGGTGGGAGTGCAGGGACAGCCAAGTGAAATGAAGGAGATGAACCTTCTCTTACCTGTGTTTAGAACCTACCACAAGCAGGGCCTGTTTGGTTTAGGCAACTAGTGAAATAAAGAAAACCCCAAACAAAAATTTGTACAGAGTGATAAATACCTCTGCTGTTACCATGCCTGTCATAATGCAGAGCCACATTAGCACTTAGGTAGTGGATGTTGGTCTCTGCTCTGGAGCTGTGTCCTTCTGGTTGTCAGATCTATGACTTCATTTCCAGCTGTGGATGTGTTGAGAGCCTCACTTCATTGTGAGCAGAATTTGTCTCAGAAATGCGTGATGGTTGTTATTGTTGTGGGGAGGTTTGTTTGTCTTTTTAAATGAATTTTAAATCCTGAGATGAGTATCTCATTACTAAGACATTTTTAAAGGTTTTAAAAAAATACAAATAGAGCTTCAAAAACTAATATGATTTCTATTCTGTAAAGTAGTTTTGGGATTTTATGCAATATTTTCCTCATTTGTTTCATATAATTACTAATATTTTCAATAAGACTGTGTACCTACTTGGGGCTCTTGGAGACTGTTCTGGAGATACTTTTGCTCCTTTGTCACTAGGGGTTTCTCTTCCTGTAGTCATATTGATGACTAAATGAGAGTATATTGATGAGTAAATTAAAATTACTGGACAGAAATCCCTTTCTTGATTTGGGTTTATGTACAATATTAGAAAGGGAGAGGAATGAAGAAAAGAATCAGATTACTCAGGAGTTTGTGACAATGATAGTCTTTGTGTAACTACTCACTTAGCAGTTATTTTAATTTTTTGAGGAGAGTTGCCGTGAGTATCCTGACTTTTATTATTGGTATTTTTCTGGTCTTTTATGGCTTTTTGTGCTTCTGTTACTGAATTAATCAAGTCTTGGGCATTAAGTGACTAAAAAGGGAGATGGAATAATTTCAGAGATAATGTAGTCAAGTTTCCCTCCCTCACTGTAATAATTCTGTTCTTTTGATTCACAAAAGGCAGTCAGCTCTGCATCTGTCAGTTCTGGTTAGAAAATGCCTGTCTAGCCTCATGCTCTCAGTTACAATTTGGTGATTCTCTTTCTAGAAGGAAATGATGGTTTCCTATATAAAAGATGCTGTGTGCACATTGGGCAAAGACGAGGAACCCTCATATTCCGTTTTCCATTAGAACATTTTCAGTGAAATTCCAGGCTTGTGGAGCAGTGGGTTGATAGCATTACAAGTCAGCATCACCTGTGGGCCAAAGGCAATGCAATACCCACCCCTTCCAGCCATTTCAGGGCTCTCTGCAATGTTCTGCAATGTGTCTTATGTTTGTGTGGGCCCGTATTTATAAGTGAGCATGGTAAATATAGGTGGGGTGGAGGAGGAAGCTTCTCAGCCATGAACATGAGATAGTGGTTTAATTTATTTGCAGCTTGTCTGATGAGCCTGATGGCATAGGATGTTTAGGTGGGGTCTTTGCCATGCTCTGCAGTGATACAGGCTCTGCAGCATGAGCTCTGTCACTCACACCTGGGAGGAGCAGCTCAGGAGTTGCTTATGAACTTCAGCTTTCCTCTTCTGTCCATGAAGGTGTGATGGGAGCTGCACAGTGGCTTGCATGCAGCTAAGCCAGTCCTATAAAAGAATCCCAGTGGTTTATTCTGGGGTTTTCTGCTCAACAGAGAAATCCCTCAGGAGACAAAGGAAGTATTTCAGAGCAGATATTGCTCTCCATCACCATGATCCTAGGATAAAACTTCAAATTCACCTCATCAGTGAGGGTGGTTTCTATGTGCACTCAGCTAATCTGCTGTTGAACAGCTGTCAAAAATGGTGCAAAGAGGAGTTTAAAATTAAGCTGCCAAGAATAACCACAGTGGTCTTAGTACAGTTGTTTCTTGTATTTGCATGATCCACTCTCATGACTAGTCACTTGTGCTCAAGATTTGGAAAAATTAGTTTTTCCTCAGCATGGTACACATTTACTTAAAGGTTCATTCACAGGGGAATATGTATTACTGCAGAAATGCTGCTGATGATGCTGTTTACTATGTAAATACAGTATTACACTTGATGTGAAGTTTTAAGGCTTTTTGGTGGCTTATTTTAGGCTTATTCATTAATTCAGGTGAATTTTTTAAATATCCTTGAACAGCACTGATGACTAAAATAGTGTTCCTTGTGCTATTTGTATTTATATGCTCTTTTATATTTTGAAGGTCTGTAGCCAAGCTGATCTTTGTATTTTAGTAATTGGACTGTTTGTATATTTTTATTATTGTCTAGTCTGGTTCTTCATTTACAAGCTATGCAAAGCTCCATTTTCTTTTTAGATGATCCAGTTCAAGCTGCTTTTCCTTTTTTCCTGTTTTTTTTCTCCTACCGGTTCTGTAGAATCTTTCTGAAAGGAAATTCAAATTTAGTTCACCATTGGGGAATTTGTCTTGATCCTGAAACAAGAAGTCTCTGTCACTAGTTTTTCTCAGGAAATGCAATCTGTGCAGTAGATCTGCCTTTATCTGTGCTTTCCTCTAGTAGCTTTAGAATCTCTCTGTCAATGATGACTTCATTTGGCAGATGCTCCTTTCCCACAGATTTGTGAGGAGCAGCAGATGGGAGGGAAGGCATGACTGGATCATCTCCTTTAGGGGAAGGCAGAAGGAAAGGAACTGTTTGATATTCCACCAGCCCCCAAGTGAGCGGTCAGGGTCTGCCAGCTGTCCAGCCATGTGACTACATCAGCAAAGCACACTTCTGATCATCTAACAAACTCCAAAAGAAGATGTGGGTTGAGCAAAGGAGCAAATGAAGCTGCTTAAAATGTACTCTTTGGAGGTGATGAAGGAGAATAAAACCCTCTTCTCCAACTGTATTGTGATTACTAGTTGTGTGTACTGTAAATAAATCACAGCACTGGCTTTCTGTTGCTTGCTGATGAATTTTCACCTGTGCAGAAATACGGTTTTCTGTCAAAAGTTTAAATTAAAAAAATCTATTGTAGACATTCAGTGTAACTAAGAATTGCAAACTGATTAAACTCATTGTCTACCATTGAGATGAAATTTACAGTATATAATCAAATCATTGCTGAAATTGCCTTAAAACATGAAACACCTGTCTGGAGGCTGTGATAACTAGAACTGCTAGCTTGCATACAGGCTTTGGGGAAAGAAATAGCAATTATTGTTTTATCACTGTCAGAAACCTGAAACACACTGATTAGTATTAAAGATGGGGGAGGGCTTGGTTTCTTCTGTAATTTTTCTTGAGAGAGAGTGAGCCTTATTCCAGTCTTAGCATTTGTATCACTGATTCAGTGCAGTGATGTTAATGGAAGCTTGAGATGTACTTTCATCATACAAACCCCTTCTATATTCATATAGTTTCTATATAAATCTGTGGTTTAATAGAAAAATAATGAAAAGGGACTTTCTGACAGCAATAAGTGTATTTTTTTAGATAAAGCATTGAATTGAGGCAAATGTACCTTTTTATTGATGGTTTAATCCTTTAGCTATTTATAGCCAGTGTGAGAAATCCCTGACTATGGCTCAAAGTTTCTTCTAATAAAGAACTGATAGTCTGTGGTGGGCTGTGAAGTGGCTGCCACACTTGGTTTCCCAGCCTCTGCCTTGCTTCATTTGATTTGGGGGTGGTGAGGCTGATGGTCATTTCTGTTATGGTATCAAACAACTGTGTAATTAGTAATACCGGTTTAATTTTTCTCTTCTGAAGGATACCCAGTCTTTTCTCTGTGGGCTTTTTGCTGCTACTTCAAAATAACAGAAACCCCTAGGACTTCCTGTATTTAGCAAAATTGTCCATTTTAAGGTTGTATATACAACTTCAGTTTTTTATTTATGCTTTTCTGAAAGGCGACTCTTTAACATGGATAGGAGTTTTGTATTGCGCTGAGGTGTAGAGAGAATAAATTTAAAGCAGCTTGATTGCTCTAATACAGATTTTGTTTTCCTAGAAAGCCCCAAGTGATTTTTTCAAGCTACATAAAATTTTAATTAAAAATGAGAGTTTAGGAGAAAGCCTGTTTCACTGTTGTGACTCCTGAGGTCTGTTAATTCCTTAGGCTTTTCTGCTGGAGCCCTGTGTCCCCTGAGCCAATTCCATGCTGACTGCCAGCTCGGGCAAGGCTTGGTTACACAGAGATGCTCCCTGTAGTTACGGTGCAGCAGTTGGAAGAGCAAGGCTGAGTTTGTTGTACTTTAGTGCTCCCAAGGCCAGCTTACACCTGAGAGGTGCTGTCTGTGCAAGTGTTTAACTCCCACCCCCTGCATTTTGCATTCCCCACTCTAATTAAGGTGATTTAGGTTTGGTTACTGATTACACGTTGGCATGGCTGGAGGCGTAAGTGACATCCTAATGACTTACGCGTGAAGAAGCCAGCTATGAAGAACAGACCCAGCAATTTTGGTTGGACCTGTGATGCTGATGTGTTGGCCAATGTGGGTGTGTCTGTATCACCCTCCCAAGACTAGGAATGTGCTGTATGGCCAGTAAGGAGGAAAAAAGCAGGAACAGTGGTTCCAGCTCTTGGGAGGTGGTGGCATCAGTCAGACAATGAGCACAGATGTGTAGTTCAAATATAGTGAAGCTTTAAACACCTGATGTAAAATGCACTCCTAAAAATAACTGATATTGAAATAAACACAGATGTTGTGATGTACTTTTAAGTATAACTGGGTTTTTAAATTTAAAGTTAGCTTTTTGTTTTTAAAAAAGGTTTTAAAATTATTCAGTTAATTACCATTACACTATAAATACACAAACAAATCACTACAATGATCATTTTGTGATCTGTGGAGGTTACCAGAGTGCACACTTTTTACTTTGTGCTGTGTCCCTCTGTGGAAGAGAACTTCCACATCCCTTGGATTTGCTGAGTAGCAGGAGTGCTGGAGGGTTGCTGTTAACTGGGTGGCTTGGAGCCATTGGCCTGGATGAGTTACCTGAGCTGAGGCTGGACAGACTTCCACAGAGTGCCTGGAACACAACCTGCCTGGTGTGTGGGCTGCAGTGCTATTGTAACCTGTGCGTGTCACGCTTCAGAATTGCAAAAACAAACCCACACCCACTTGTTGATGCCTAATAATTCTAGTGATGAGCATGGAAGGGCAAAGTATTTGTTTAGTTGGAAGAATGTGGATTGTCCATTTGAGGGCTGCTGGCAAGGTAGAGTAGGATGGGAAGCATCAATCTTCACAGCTGGGACTTGATAAAACTAATGAGAGGAAAAGGCATGGACTATATTGACAATTAAATATACAGGTTTGCATAGTCTTCTGATGACAGCTCTGAATCTGAGCTGTCTTCCTGTCTTTTTGATACCTCTGCAGTCTCTTGATGAAATATGCATTTGCGAATTACACAACTCTATGTTTACTTGCAAAGGAAGGTAATATTAGTACTGAGGCATAAATATGTCACTGTCTCTACTAAAAATATGTTTAAAAGTAGGTAAAATTTTGATTACAGGGTTTCTTTTCTGTGCAGTTTTCCTTTCCAGCCTAAACATGTCCAGTATTTACATGCTGGCTTCTGCAATCCCTTTGAAGCAAAGTCTGGAGTACACATTGCAGTGCTGCAGAATTTTTAAATAGGAAGCCAGTGTTAACACCCCTTGCTTCCAAAACTCCCATACTTCCCCCTTTTCTTTTGGGAGCAGGGAGGAGAAAAGTGAATATAGAGCTTAAACCTTTACTGGCTGCTTTGCTTACAGTATTCCAGGTAGGACAGTCTCCAGAATGGATGATTTCCACATGGGATTGTGCCCACCAGTTCTGACTGCTGTGGGCTTCCAGCTCTAATGATCAGGGTTTCAGTGGCAGTGTTCACATGAAAAGCACTTTGTGATCTGTCCTAAATGATGTCTTTCATTCTGTAGTTTTCATCCTGTAAGGATTTTGCCTGCAACTTCATGAAGCCAGAAAATACTAACAAGGGCAAATTCTTCCAAGTCTTCAAGAGAGAGTGTTGGTTTTTGTTAAACCTCTTTAGCTTTCTCACTTGCCTACAGGAATTACCATGTTTGTTTAGAAAGCTTTGGCTCTGCCTTTAAGCTCTTGAATGACGTTTCCTGCTTGGTAGGAGCAGTGTTACGCTTTTACATCAGCTGCAAATGCTGATGAGTTATTAACTATGAGACTTCAAGCCAAGCATCTTGTGTTCCCTTTGCAGAACCGCAGCTGAATGGAATTTAAAGGGCCACAGATGAAAGAAAGAACACGAACATTTCTGAAGGTGTGAGATGTGTCTGGCTGTGACCTCCTTACCTCAGTAATAAAGAAGAGTTTTTCTACAGGAGCTTAGGATATCTTTACTCCAGCTTCCTAATATACTAACTGGAATGGTGCTCTGACAACAATTCTCCATAATAAAGCACTTACCCTACTACAGAACTGTATTTCTTTCTCTACTGATAATGTAACTCAATGGCGGAAAATAATGTTTTGATAAGCATGCGTGAAGATCGTTCCTTTCACGTGCGATACAGGTAAGACTGGTAATTTTGCTGTTAATAATAGAAAGCTAAACAAGTTGCAGCAAATAGCTTGATATCTCTGCTAGTAGTGTTACTGAAATTTCAAATTAAACCCATTTTTGTCTTGATTTTTGAATGTGAAAATTCACTTTTGCTATGTAGCAGATGATATTACTATGATTACATGATTGTGTAGTATTGGAACTTGCATGGTAGCAGACTAGTACATTATTGTCTGTATTTCTTTGTATTTGGGGTAGAATTGAGTGAAGTATGGTGCCTGCAGGGTAATAGCTGCTCCCTCTTTTAGGTGCTGGGCTGCCTGTGCAAATTGCCGAATTTTGTCTGCTAAAGTTCTCTCTACTTGGCCCATTATTGTTTTGATGAACGATGACGTATTTTCTTTGCTTAAAATAAAGAGGTTTCATAGATGGAAACTGCCATAGTGCCTTGCACTCAAAAGTACTGTTCTTGCAAGTGAAGAGGATATGGGATTTCCCTTCTGAGAGCTTTTATAATTTTTCTTCTGAATCCCCTTTACAGACATGGGACAATGTGTTAGCATTTCAGATTCGCTCTAATGGAGCTGAACTACAGGGGCATTGTGTAGTGCATGGTGTTTGGAAGGGTAAATCTTGCAGTTCATTCAGTACACTGGAAGACTGAAATGATTGTTTAAAAAGAAATAAAAAATGTGGTTCTGGTGTGCTCCCCCCAACCCCTACCCTGGTCCTTTCTTTGGAGGCCTTTTCCTCACTAGCTAACACCAATAAGGCAGTACCTTATTTGTAAGGTAGCACATGCTATGGCTTAAAATTAATCCTTTCAACCTTCTGACAATGTTAGATTGCTGTTGGAGTGCTCTTCTCCTTCATTTAATAGAAGTCCTTCATTTAATTTCCTACAAGTCCAGTGTCCTGGTTAGAAGTGCAGCCAGCTGAAGAAGCTTTTCATGGTCAGTAAGGAGAAAAATTAGCAAATAAGCTGTAATTTACTGTTTTCTCTCTTTATTTTGCTAAAGTCTATCCTGTGGCTCTAAGTGTGTAAGCATGATAACTCTGTGCTGAGTGTGTCCTGAAGGGATCCACTTCCCAGTATTCCTCTACCACGTTTCCACACACTGGTGCTGATGCTCCCAGTCTTCCCCAGGTAATTGCAGCACATCCTTGCTCACTCTTGAATAAAAGCAGGAGCTGTTCAGGGTACTATTATAGAAGCACATGGATAAAAATGTGTCATGGCAAATGGACTGGTTTAAACTGACAAGCTAAAATAAACTTTAAAAAATATGGCAAGCAGAGTCAGGACACAATGTCTCACTGCTTTGTGCTGTGTTTCAGTACAGGTTTGAATGAGACCAATTAAAAATAGCAACAATAACAATATTCATTACCTTATTAAACTTTTCTGCAAGAACTAGAAGCTGATTCCCATTTGAAAAACATGATGGCAAAATGCTTTTTAATTTAAAAACATATTAACCTAAGACTTTGAGATTAATTCAGTATATTGACCTGGAATTTTATGATGACTTTGATAGCAATAATTTGGAAATATTTTATTTTGTTAGAATTTAAAATTTACTGCAGGAAATAAAAGATCGTAAGTTACTGGGGAGGGAGTTACCAATTTTAAAAAAATAATTACTTGCAGGTATTATCCCAGTCTTGTTTGGCTGCTGACTGCTCTTCCCTTCCTTCTGGCGTTCCATTAGAACTGATTTTAAAGAAGTTGGGGCTCACTCCTAAGGAAAGGCTTTACTGTGGGCCTGTTTCTGACTGTGCAAGGGTTTCCTTCTCCCCATAGTAGTTGATCAGTATCATTTTAGCAGTTACAAAAATGCTTATGCTGGTGGAAGGAGATTATTTTTTATTTTTTTGATGTTTAGTGACCGGAAGAAAAAAAAGCTAACGTTACTTGATTTGTATGAATAAATGATCTGTAGGGTGAATATTTGTAGAACTTGCTTCTTTTGGCCTGCTAAACTCATACACCAAGAAGTTGTAACTGATTTTATCTTGACTGGAGCAAAAGAACACAGAATTCAGGAGTGTGATTTCTTTGTGAGTGAGTTGTTTCTAACCTCACCATCATTAGTTTGCTGGAAGCAGTGCTGCAGTGGAGCTGTGGTGGAGCTGTTTGCAGTGGTCACTGGAGGTTTCTGCTCCCACGGAGAAGCCGGCAGTAAGGAGTCAGGAGTGGCATGTGTGCTTTATCCCAGGATGCTGTGGCATTAGAGATGCTATCTGTGCATGTAAACGAAAGAGATGTCATGGGGGTTGTTTTGTTTCCAGGTGTGTTATTTGTACCAACATGTTTCATGGCAAATCGATGACAGCCATGTTCCCCCTCAAAAGCAAAAAGTCCTCTTAGTGGGAATTGAACTGAATAAAACTAAATTGTTTTTAGAGCTTGTAGTAATCAGTGATTACTGCCTTAATTCTCACTACTTTTCTTGTCCTTATTGTAAGATGAGAACAGCTGAAGAGAGGGAGACAGAAACGAGGCAATATGCTTAGGGTTTATATTCTTAGGAAAAATGAAGGTTTAAAATAGAATGTGAAAAAGGTCAGAGAACAAAAAGGGTGGGGGGAAAAGAATAAAAAAACCTGGGGAGCCAGGCAGGAGGAAAAGCTTTGAGGGCCAGATAAGGATTGAGGTAGTTTTACAAATGAGAAATTATTCAGGAGATGCCAGCCTTTCAGAGAACAGGTCCAGGCAGCTATAGGCAGCATTAACAAAGTGAAGCCCTGTGCGAGCATTTCCAAGTAATATCTGAGAGAACGTTATCCTGTTCAGCAGGAACAGAATTGCATTAGAAATGCACAGATGAATGGGGCTTGTTCTCTTCTCCTCTCTGCACATTCAATGCATCTCTTGTTTGGCCACTGGGTGTTGAGTAAATAATTCAATTCAGCCCAGGGAACAGAGAAAGTAATGTCATATTCCCCTTGTAACTATTTAATGACTTCCTAAAACATTGATAACCTGGGCCTGTCTAGTCTGCCAAAGTGCTATTTAACCATTAATAGTGACAGGTGGAGAACACCTACATAAATTCTAAAAAACCCCACCATAACAATAAAAAAAGTGTTAATTTGCATAAGAGTCCTTTAAGTAGCAGATGGAGGAAAAAACAAATACAAACCAAAACCAAACTTTTTCTGAATCCAGTTTTGGTACTCGATGGAGAAGCCAAGGAAACTTTTAAAATAATGGAGTGATTTTATAGCTCTTACATAACCTGAATAAAATATTGAGTGCAGGCAGCTGTGAAAATAAATATTTAATTTTCTCTGTTCTATATTGGTATAGCTTATTTAGATTTTGAAATGGTAGGTCAGAAAGAATGGATCCAGATGGAATTAAAGCTTTAATTTGCTGTACAGGTTCCAGCAACCTGTTAAACTCTCTAGAGTTGTGTAATTTTTGCATTCTTCTTTTACTCAAACAATTATTAATTCCCATTTTCATTTACTTCCTGTACTTCTGGTTGAATTTAATCATTCTGTAATAACAGCTGATTTTCATCAGTCTGAGCTGTTTGCTTCTTAGTTGTGTTCTGTATGAAAGATCCCACATCTTTCATTTTATAAGTTAAACTAAATCTAGGATTGCAAAGTCAAATTATTGTATTTCAAACTCCCTGATGAAAGGACAGTGCTGCCTTGGCATTTAGCATTTTTTGGTGTAGTGTGAAATTAGATGAATGCAGTCTCTCAGGGGAGCTACCATACTGCAGCACTCTCTGCACCTTTTTAACTGCCTTTTCTTCACTGATTATGTGGCTGATGCATCACAGTTAAAAATACTTTTTTTAATGAAATAAATTCACAGAAGCAGTCTGGTGTAGCATTTTCACTGTTATGTCACACACATATTTTGCTCAAAGTTCTGCTCTTTTAAGCCATTCAAGCTAAAAATCCAGAGTGTGGCTATGTAATGGTCCAAATCTCTGCACTGAGAAGCACCATCCTTTCTAGCTGTCACTCTAATTGGCCGTGTCAGTTAACATGAGGTGCCCGGAGAGAACCTCTTTGGATAGGATTAAGATTACCCAATGAAGTGTTTTAAGTCTTAAACCTTCAGTTGCTGATGGTGTAATCATTTCTGCCTTGTACTTAATTGTACTTCATCATTTCTGCCTTCTCCTGTCTTCCATTCAACACATGCACGATGTCAGAGCCAGGTGGTGTGTTGTAGCTAACAGGAATGCTTTAACTTCTCTGAGAAGAGTTTCCAAACCTAAAAATACTGCATGTGTTATGGATATCCAACTTGAGAAGTTGGGCTTGGCAAGAACTTCATGCTGGAGTCATCTTTTGCTGTCAGCATCTTTAGCAGCTACCAAGCAGGCAGTACCTTTTGGTTGCAGAAGTTAAACATGTCGGTCATCTCGCTGTGCTTAAATTGTGGCATGTCGAAGAGCAGCAGGTATGGTAGTATTCTGTGTTTTGTACTGTACTTGTGATCCCAATTCTAGTTCTTTTAGGAGTCATTAGATTTTTCAAAAGTACTTCCTTCCTGTTCAGATTTGAGTAGAAGTTTGTAGAATCACTTTTTTTCTAGTTTAAAAAAATAAAGAAATTTAAATATTGCAGGTATGGTAAAAACTTAATCACTATGTCAAGTCAAAACTGGTGTCATCTGGTGTTACCACTAAAATAACTTCTGCAAAAGCCAGCATTTGATTATCCACTTTTTGGCAATATTAGCACATACTTTTTCAACAATTACAGAATGTCTCTTACTGGGTTATCCTTTTGAAAAAAATTGTAAAAAAAATATGAAATGCTGACATTTTTGCAAGCTTTTAAAAATTGTCCTGAAAAAGCTGGTGAACCATGTTGCTTCAAGATTGAGACCTGGAGCTGTTGTCTTTCTCATCTTCCTCTCCCCTGCCTCCCTCTTATCTCAGAAGTGGAAAGCAGGAAAGGTTTGGATAAAATTGGTAACATTTACTGAAATGTTACATTTTGTATTCCTGAATTGACAGGGGCAAAAATGCATGTACATTCTTTGTTCATGTTCAAAATGTAATATTGTATACATTCATTCAAATACTGCAAAAAAGTGCAGCATTTTGTACCTAATTACACAATTATTTGTTCATAATAATAAAAAAATATTCCTGTAGGTTCTGACATCATAGTGTATTAGTGAAGTAACTTGAATTGACATCTAGATATTTTTTCTTACACTGAGAATTTTCATAGCAGTGCTAATGTAAGAAATGAAGTTACAAGGAGTATTGAATTACATAGGAGGCAACTTGGGGAAAATTAGTCAGTCTTTGATACACAGAATATTCTCATTTAATTTTTTCCTGTGAATCATTTTGCAGGTTACTATAGCATCACGCTAAAATTTTGAAGTGCTTCCATTTGTCAGAATCAGTGTTTGTCAGTAATAGCTTGATTTCTAGGTACTTTTCAGAAATTATCTAGATAGTGAAAACTTTTTGAACCCTTCAGGTGCTGCCTATGGACAAAGCAGTGTTTGGTTTCCTCTGTGAGAAAAAATAAGAAATTGTAGGTGTTTGTTCAAATGTTATTTTGCTCATCCCCGTCGAAGTTGTAATTTCCATTTCAGCCTTAGTTTCTCTAATACTCTAAAGCAAAACTCCTGGTTGTAGTTTGGTGCTGATTCCCTCTCCTGAGCTCAGGTGCTGAACATGGAGTGGCATCTGGAGTGACTGTTGGCCTTTTCTGTCACTGTGCAGGATGGAGGCTTCCTGCCTGGAGCTGGCTCTGGAAGGCGAGCGCCTGTGCAAGGCAGGAGATTGCCGCGCTGGAGTGTCTTTCTTTGAAGCAGCTGTTCAGGTTGGAACTGAAGATCTCCGAACCCTGAGTGCTATTTACAGCCAGCTGGGCAATGCCTATTTCTACCTGCATGAATATGCAAAGGCCTTGGAATACCATCACCACGATCTAACTCTTGCAAGGTAATCATTCTCCACGACATCTCATTTGGGTAGATAGGAGCAGCTGACTGTTCACTGTCCTGCCAAACCCTGTTATTAATACTGGCTAATGAGCAAATGTGGCAGAGTGCTGGGGGGCCTGGCAGGTCACTTGGGTGCCCTCTAACCTGGTAGTTAATACTTGGTCTAGCACCATAATCCCAGAACTGACTGAGGCCTCACCATGTTTCTGGCTAATTAAGAGGCTGCTTTAAATCCACCCGTTCTTTACCCTTTTGTGTTTCTGTAACTCCCTGTTTCTAGTTCTCCATATTGTTAAGCTGCTCTCTTGTTTGCTAGACAGAACTCTTTATCTGTGTAAAACTCATAATGTAATAGTGAAAATCTGAAACTCTATCCCTTTCATATGCATGTATTTATGCTATTTATATTTCTGACTTTTACTGATTTGTATCGATCCAATAAAAGACACAGGCATATAATATACTTAATATTTAGGCTGCTCCTATACTTAATATTTACCCTGCTCCTGTGCAGTGACCTTGGGGCATTTGTTTTGTTGTGTTATCTTGCAGGCAGGACAGTCTGAGTGGTTCAGTGGCAGTCTCTTGCCTTAGTCTCATTTAAAATCTAGAAATTAAGTAGTACCTCAATCTACAGAGGAGTCTTAAACCATACAGTTAAGGTAAACAAAAAGAGACTTTTACTTAAAAAGAGATGGTCAAGTAAAACACAAATACATTTTTAAGAATTTTCTCTCTATTCTCTTCCTAAAAGATGTGAATTTAAAAAAAACAGCAGGTGATCAGTACCATGAATAACAGCAGTTGACCAAACAGCTGACAGAATGAGATGCTTGTAACCACACTGTTCAGATATAAAATGAATTGAACACACATACAATTAGATGGTTGTGGTCTCTTTTCATAAATGCATATAATTCTCTACCATACACTGACCATCTGCTTGGTTTAAATTATGTACTTTTTTTTTGGGTACTTAACTTCTGCAATTTCAGGACAATTGGAGATCTACTGGGAGAAGCTAAAGCTAGTGGGAATCTGGGCAACACCTTAAAGGTACTTGGGAATTTTGAGGAAGCTATCGTTTGCTGTCAGAGACATCTGGATATTTCCAGAGAACTTAATGATAAGGTAAGAATTGTGCAGGAATCTGGATGTAAAGTGCTAACACACATTCCCGAACCCTGTAGTATTGGTAAGGGGTGTGCACCTTTCAGAGGGAGATGGTGAATATTCAATTATTGCTTCTAGGCAGTAAGAATCTATTAACTGGAATACAGTTGTTTGTACCTGGAAGACTATAAGTCCAGATGTTGTGGCAGTTTTGTTTGGTTTTCATTTATTTTTAATGGTAATTGACCTCAAGAATGTATCTTGCTCTTCAAAAAGAAGTAGTATGCAAAACAGCTGGATTGAGGGATACGACTGGGTAGGTGATAACATGTTCAGAATGAGCAGAGTGTGTATTGACAAGTAGTTAAGGAACTTTTTTTCCCCATATATGGATTGTACAAATAGTTGTTGTGACAGAAGACTTTGAAGCATGAAATTTTAATGCCTTCTTTTACTTCTGGTTCAGGTTGGAGAAGCAAGAGCACTATATAATCTGGGAAATGTGTATCACTCTAAAGGGAAAAATGTAGCTAATGCTGGGACTCATGATCCAGGGGAACTTCCAGATGATGTGAAAAATGCTTTACAAAAAGCTGCAAAGTATTATGAGTAAGTAGTACCTTCAAATGTTGGAGTCTGGGAGGATATGATCATGTAGTTGCTCAGAATGTGGGAGATTTGCAGTGCCATGAGCTAAACTGTGAAATGCTTCTCTGCCGAACTGAGGCACTGGTCAGTCTTTTCAACAGGACAGTGCACTGGTTTTTATCATGGCCTCACTTGTACTGACAACCCCTAGTCAGAAACCAGCAGAACTCTTCCAACCAGGCTGAGACAACAGGACATTGTTATACCTGTGTGTTTAACTAGAGGGGAGCACACTGGCTTCAGAAAGAACGCGGTGGATTTGGTATCTCACAGGAGATATTTCCTGCTCAGATTCATGGTTATTTAAAGGCCATTAAAATAGGCCAAAATAGAATACCTCTGCCTTTTCCTTTATGTAAGAATAAAAGAAAAAAATTATTTAATTGACTGTGAGAAAAAAACTTAAACCTTTTAAAAGTCACTATTGTCCTTCTTCCTTTCCACCAATACAGGGAAAACCTGTCAATAGTGACAGAGCTGGGTGACAGAGCAGCACAAGGGCGTGCCTTTGGAAATCTGGGAAACACACACTATCTTCTGGGCAACTTCAGGAGTGCAGTTTTAGCCCACGAACAGGTACAACAGTGTGCTAGTAATGAATTCTGTTCTAGCAGAATATCAGGTTGCCCCTGACCTTTAGTACATGTGTTGTGTTGGATCTTGTTGCAAAATTTTAATGAAGGTTTTAAATCTTAATGGCACAAACTTGAAGTTTGGCTGTTCTTACCAAGCATTGTTGACCTAAAGAATGCAATTTTAAAATGCATTTCTGCATGCAAATGTATGTTACAAGATATGAAGTGCAGTAACTAAAGCAGTTATTTCACATTTTCAAGCGTCTCCTAATTGCAAAAGAATTTGGGGATAGATCAGCAGAAAGAAGAGCCTACAGCAACCTTGGAAATGCCTACATATTCCTGGGGGAATTTGAAACTGCTGCTGAATACTACAGGTGAGTGACTGCTGATAAACACAATTTATACCTCTTGTACAGTTTACTTCTGTTGTGCCTGATACTGTAGCTCACTGTGGAACAGCCATCTCTCGAACATATACTTTGGAAAAATTTCCATTTGTTTAGCAAAGAAATGTTTACTCTGTTGTTTAAGTATTCTGGTTCTTTTAAGGTAGGGGCAGGGCAGCATTAATGCTTTTTATTTTTTAACTCTTTTGCTACTTTAAATAGATTTTTTGCAGTACTGTAGAGAGATATCTATCCACTGCTAGACGTTATTCTCATTATTCTAGAAGCAGGCATTACTGTCTCAGCTCTTAGTGAGTTCTGGAATGATGTGAGTACCTTTTGTACCCTGAGATGTGGCCTCAGGTGTGCTCACCAGCTGAGGGAGCTGGTGCACAGCAACATCCATTTACATCTTTAGTCTGTATTTTCAAACCAGACTTTTCTTGATCTCTACCACTAAGCAGTTGCTGCTGTACCTGGGAAAGTAAAAGCTTGGCAGAGATACAATACAGGTGTTGTTAGCATCTGACTGGGATTTCGGAGCACACCTCCTGTTAGGGAAAAAGCCTTAGTACTGAGCAGATACCTCTGAGCACTCAAATTCTTCTTGCCTAGCAGGGCTGGGCTGGCTGGGTGAGTACAGGCCTGTCCTGCCCAGGCTGATGGGAAAGAAGGTATTGTAACACTGGTATTAAACAGTGCAACCTGCTAGGGAAACTCCTACAAATTATTAATGAGCAGTAAATTAAAAGATACTGTTTGAGGAATCAGCCTGCTCTCTAATAAAGTAAGTGGAAGTAGGTTGCAGTGGAGGGGAGTGGAAGACTTTACAAGTGTGAGATTGTAAGAGTTTACAAGACAGTAATGTATTAATAATAATTTGCTGGCCTGCTGCCCTAACTTAAGTTGCATAGCTGATTTTCAGTAGTACATGTGCACTTCTGAAAGCTTTTCCTTGCACTGGTTTCTGAGGTTTCTGGGGTTCTTGAGATGACTGACTCTCTTGCAGGAGGACGCTGCAGCTGGCTCGGCAGCTGAAGGACAGAGCTGTAGAAGCACAGGCCTGCTACAGCCTGGGGAACACCTACACTCTGCTCCAGGACTATGAGAAAGCAATCGATTACCATCTCAAACACCTTGTGATTGCTCAGGAACTACAGGACAAGTAAGCCCTAAGAGACTGTTTACGTATGTGTAACACTCAGAGCAAATCCTGTAACCTTCAACTCTACTGGCATTGTTCCCCATGTGACAGCTGCATTAATGTGAATTCCCTCAATGCTGGGCTTTGGTTTTCATGTGGAAAACAAAAGTTACTCACAATGGTATTTAAGCTAATGAGTCTGAGATGAAAGACAAATTGATGAATGATTGTTTCTACATCATCTTCTGTCAGCATGTCTGTGTAAATTAAGGAAAAGAAAAGCAGATCTGTGTTTCATGAGTTCTTTACAATAATTCACCCTACTTTCATAAGAATCTGTGTTCTACTTGTCCACAAGTTAATAATATAGGAAGGGATGTGGGAAGGAGAATAACACAGCAGCAAGTAAAGTTTATATTATAATCCTGATTTCTGAGGCTTTTTTTATGGTGTTGGGTGCAACCATAATTTTTTGCAACACTTAAAAGTACCTCTTCTTAAGTCAGTAAGAATATGGAGGACTAAATAAGATATGCAAACTGAGGAAAAGCAAAATAGGTTATACAGTGTTCCATGCTTACAAAACTAACTTGTTTGCTGTGAGCTCAAAAATTAAATTTATTCAGATTTGTTAATAAGTAGATCTCACTCCTTTAAATACAGTATTTAACATGTTGGTGTTAGAATGGTCTTCGATGATTGCCTTCATATTTTTGGCCCAGCAAATTACTTTGGCAGTGCTGTGAAAACCTGACCTCTGGTGTTCAGCAAGTAGAGGTGTAATTCCAAATGTGTGTTCTTTTCAGAATTGGGGAAGGAAGAGCATGCTGGAGTTTAGGGAATGCTTATACTGCTCTGGGAAATCATGACCAAGCCATCCATTTTGCAGAGAGGCACCTGGAGATTTCAAGAGAGGTATGATTTTCATAATCCCAGTATGTTGGCTGTTGGTTTTTGCTCTCACTCATAGAGGTTTTATGGAGGTGTGTTCATGCATCTGATTTTGAGTGATTGCATTTTGAGTGATTCCAGAGACAGCTGACTGCATGTTAATGCAGCTGCCCTCTCACCAGTCAGCTCTTAGTTCTAGTGTCACCACTCGCAATGTCATCACGGACTCCCTAGTAGCCTAGCAGAGATTATTTTAGGCTTTGTTGTGTTACCTGTTAGTTGTTACTTCTTTAAAAAGATGTTCTCAGTCTTCAACCAGGAAAGCTCTTTCAGCCTTTTTCTCTCGGAAGTCTAGGGGACAAGGATTGCTTTATGCTTACACATGAAAGTATTTGTTAAAGTAATAAAACTGCTTATTTTATTTGCTTGAAGGTAGGAGACAGAACTGGAGAACTCACTGCCAGACTTAATCTCTCAGATCTTCAAATGGTTCTTGGATTAAGCTACAGCACAAACAACTCCATGATGGCAGAAAGCCACGCGGTGGAAAACAGTTTGAACGGTATGTGCCTCTTTCTGCAGTACTTTCCTAACAGAGAACTTCAAAAAGAGTCTCTTGTTTGAGTCTTTACTGACCATGGTTCAGTACACAAGTTTCGTTGGTTTTCTCCCCAGCAGCTAGAACAGGGTCTCGCAGTATTGGAGCCCTTTACTATCTCCTTTTCTGGAGGATTTGTATTGTGAATCGCAGGTTACTGCTTATTTTCTTTGTGTGTTCTAATTGTGTCTGTGTCTTGGACCTTAGATGAGTACAGCCACAGCTTTGCAAGTGGCACTGTAAACTGTCATAATGAAAAGATGAATTTCTCTCTTGAAGGTGGCAGGCCCAGAGGACGCCGTTACAGTATGGAAAACATGGAACTTATGAAATTAGCACCAGAAAAGGTTTGCACTTTGCTTCTTTCTGTTCTGCTGCTGAGATTGCAGTGAAACATTTCTCAGGGTGTGCTGATGTGCCATTTGCGTCCCTTTTTAATTTAGTTGATCACAGAAGCTCTATAACAGTAGGTCTAACAATACTAACAAATAATACTTTTGTCATGTAGGTAACAGCGTGTGACAGGTGCTGGCTGGTGGGAAGTTTGCTTTATTTCTGCATGAATGAGAAAGAGTGGGGTTCTATAATGAGCATCAAAGGAATTATTTCGTCTCTTTATAAAGATGGGTTGAGGTTGCAGCATGAAAGTAATTCAGAATAGAATTCCTAAGCTTTAGCTTAGGTCTTCTGAACACTTTTTCTTGGGTTAGAGTCTATAGGCACTTAAAAGTCCATGCTGTGTTTTTCACTTTGAGATTTCCACCAACTTGCAAACCATCAGAAGTTTCAACCTCCATCTTGAGTAAGGATGCTATTTGAGAAGTATTACAGCTGGGTCACCCAACTCCAACAACGTCCCCCAAGCTCAGAAATCTCTTGGTGATGGGAGTTCCTGATTAAAATCCTTGTGTCAGTCTGTGAGAGATTTCCTTCACATTGTGCCTTTCAACAGTGGGCTGGCAGTTCTACATGACTCCGGCGACAGAGTAAAATTGATAGTTTTCCCTCTACACTGGGATATCTAATTCCAGTCCCTTCAAATGAGGCAAAGCCCATCATGTTAATGAATAAAATCTCAAAGCATGCGTATAGTTACTACAGTTGAACTCGGCACTGTTTTACACTCTGTGTTTTTTTCTAGGGCAAGGCCACTGCAGGGAACCTTGTAAGCTTTTGGCTACTTTCAGCTGGGTTTTCTTGCTCTCTGAACCTTATTTATCTGGGAGCACTTCTAAAATACGTATTTTCTAACAGTTTGTGCCCAAACAGAATGTGTCCTGTGGATTTCTGACATTAATTTACTATTGCAGTCTAGAGCTTAAAAAGTACCTTTGTGAGGTACTTGAGTAACTTCCATAAATGTCTGATACATAGAATAATCCCTGACCTGAAGCATCAGGGTTTGAGTGCACAGGGTGGTGTCTCCAGTCTGTCTGCTGGTATTCAGTAAACCTTGAAAATGGAAATGCACTGGGTAGGCAGTGTTGGTGGAAGATTTGTGAGTGATTTCTGGTGTTGAATCAGGAAAAAACTGGGTTGTTTTTAGTCAGTTACAGTAGTCTGTCCGTTGTGGATAATTCTGTTTATTTTAGAGGAAGTTTTGGGGAAAATCTGTCAGGTTGATAAAGTTATCCATTCTGTTGTTTAGTGAAAAGAGGTGGTAATTCCTGTTTGTTCTTGTGCTGGTATTTGTCCCCCTCTTTCTTCTCAGTCTTTATTAGGAAGTTTGTGTACATCGAAGCTTGGTTGAGTAGCTGCATTGGTATAAGGGTTTATTTTGCTCTAACACTTGGTAATATGGGGTGGTTTTTAATTTGTTTTCCTTTCCTGCACTGCAGTCAGCAAGGACAATTTCAGTGTGTTTAATTAAAATCTGATCATGTTTTAATCCATGAGGTGTTAGAGCACAGTTCAGTTCTCAGACTCACCAGTAACAAGACTAACCTGCTAACAGTAGCTCAGGCCTCATAACTACATCCTTGTGGCTGCAAGAACAAAATAGTGCAAAGCTGCCTCATTCTGGGGAGGGAAAGCAGCAGTATGTAAGAGGTAACAGCACTGGTAAATAAAATCACAAGGCTTTATTTCCTGACTCTTATTTTCTTAGGTTCCAAACTGGAACAGTGAGATTCTTGCTAAACAGAAACCACTGGTTGCCAAAACTTCAGCAAAACTTCATTTTGTAAATCGACTAAAAGGCAAAAAGTACAAAAACGGCACCACCTCCAAAGTTTTGCAGGATGCCAGTAATTCCATTGATCATCGACTTCCAAACTCTCAGAGGGTAGGTGTGGTGAGCTGCGGGAGATCATGGCCTTTACTCATCTTTGTTTGATCAGAATTGCGGAAAACACCTTCCTGCAGCTGTCCTGTTTGGTCTAACTTGATTTAAACACTGTGGCTCTAAACTGATGCAGAATCTGTCATTCTACAGCTCTCTCAGGGGTGGTGCCAGCTTTAAGATTTTCCTACTACTGAAACACTTTATTTGTGTGATATTTTTAAAGTTAGAGCTCAGCAAATAAATTTTATTTCTTAAGACTCTTCTAGACTCCACTTCTCCAAAGTTAACAAAAATCTAGTTTTTCTGATTCAGGCAGTAGGAGATATATTTTGGACATACTTTTTAGGTTATTACACTCTTGAGAGAGGTCAGTTCAAAAAGTCATTTGGCATAGACCTGAGGAGACAATGGCAACTGTTCATTGCTGCTCTTTTCTTTTTCCTCTCATGGGCATTTGGGGTTTTGTTGGATTAATGGCTGAGGAGGACTAACTCCCATTGTATCATGATCAGAGCATTGTTTCTTTCCCTTTCAGAGAATGAAACATTTCTGTATTTCACTCTCCAAAATGCTGCCCTTAGCAGTAGCATCTCCTCCTGTGATAGATCTCTGGCTGTAGAAATAGTTGACTAAAAAAATCATTTAATAATTTCAGATACATAAATACCAAAGGTATCACTGGACTGAAACTCTGATGGAGCTGTCCCAGCTGTAGATGCTTTAAGTTCAAACACCCTAAATCTTCTCCTTTGCAGAAAAGCAGTCGTGAGACAATGGCAGACGAAGGGTTCTTTGATCTGCTGAGTCGGTTCCAGAGTAACAGGATGGATGATCAGAGGTGCTGCTTCCAGGAGAAAAACAGACTCTCAGCTGCTTCAGTGGCAACGTCCTCTACTCCACCTAAAACCATGATAAAATGTAATTTTTCGAAAGTAAAATCTGTATTTGCCTTGATTTTTTGCCAAATACTATTTTCAAAATGTATTTGCATGTAAGACTCATTGCAGCAGTGAATTCACTCCTAGGCTAACTTGAACTTGTTCTGTGTGTCCTGGCAGCCTTTTCCACGTCCGTGGTGTCCCCACACACGGATGAGTTCCTGGAGCTGCTGGCGAGCTCGCAGAGCCGCCGGCTCGATGACCAGCGCGCCAGCTTCAGCGAGCTGCCCGGCCTGCGCCTGCGCCAGCACAGCCAGCCCGTGCTGGGCCACCTCATGGCCAGCAGCAACAGGGACCTGGATGACGACTTCTTCGATATACTCATCAAATGCCAGGTAAGCTTAACAACAACCTCCTCAGCTTCTGCCTCTGGGGCTGCAGCTGTGCCTCCTGCCACTGCATTCCTGCAAGGAAGCGACTCTGTTTATCATGTGCTTTAAGATAGATGTTGATCTGGCAGATAAGAGGTTTTTTAAAATGTAATTATCTCGTATCTAGTCAGTGTAATTTTGGTATCACAGTAACTTAAAAGTAAGAAATGCTTAAAATGTGAAGAAAAACAAGTGAGGCTATTACAAGGAGTATGTAAAATTGTTTTAAGTGTTTAGACACCAGCATTCCTTATTTATCAACTGAAAGAATTCAGTGTCCAAGTTTTGGTGGTAAGAGTGGTTATCATTCCCATGAGGTTAAATTTAAATGATAGTTTATAGCAATATACAAGTGAGGTGACTGATTTTCATTTAGAGCATGTGCCTATACCAATTAGACCAGAAATTCATTAAAAAGACTATCTGGTTTGTCTGACTGGTTGGTTGATAAGCAGCCCAAAATACAAAATTCAGATGCTTAGTTCTCCAAAGGTCAGTAAGTAGGGTAGCCTGGGCGAGAAAGCAGCACCTGGAATTGAATTTACAGTGACAGTGTTCATCAGCCTTCTGAAATATCATGTTCTGTGGTAGCAGCTTGTCTGTTTCCTTCTGTGAGTCGAGCAAAGAATCTAGAAATACTCTTTAGGAATGGAAAATTATTTACTCTCCTTTGATCAGGACAGACACTACTGCTTTACACAAGTACAGAAGGGTTGCTGCCTTTGAGCCTTTTTGTCTCAAAGGTGCCTGTCCCACCCACGCTGAAAGCTGTGCTTCTGCTCCTGTGGCCACAGGGCCCTCCAGCGGCAGCCTGGTCCCGTGGAGAACGCTCTGCTCCAGCTCAGGAGGCTGTGTGCAAGGAGCAGAGCCCAGCCCGGCAGGGCTTGCCCCCTGCTCTGTAACCTTGGCAGCTGCAGTGTGGAGGCAAGGGAGCTCCAAGGAACACCTTCCCAAATCTCACATCACTGCAGCCATTTTTTAGTCCCTGTGTAAGGAAAGGAAGACAACCGTAATTCCTGGTCTCACCCTGTACCAATGCTAAAAATTCCCCTTCTGAACTAAGGACACTTCAATCTCATTTTGCAATATGTCAAAGAACTGAACTGGGGGAGTAATTTTCAGACACATGGAGACAAGTGGGTCAGAGGAACCATTTTAGTTACACTTGGACTCTTAGTAATTTAATTTAGCAAGTTTAACTTGAAACAAAACTTATAAATGAAATCTCTCAATTTAAATGTGATACCAAAAGCTTTTGGTATCTTTTTTCACTTAATTTGGCTCACTTACTCCGTATCTTCCTGTAAATATGTAGCTTTTATTGCTTGGTCTGTCTGCAGGGCTCCAGACTGGATGATCAAAGATGTGCTCCTCCAGGAGCTGCCAAAGGCCCCACTGTACCAGATGAGGATTTTTTCAGCCTGATTTTGCGCTCACAAGCCAAGCGAATGGATGAACAGAGAGTCCACTTGCCCTCAGCTATAAAGGGACCCAATTCCAGCTGAAGACACCAGAGGCCTGTATATACAGCAGCATCCTAGGGATCGTTCTGGTTTGCTGAAAAGCACACTTGCCTTTTTTAAGATGACTACAATTAGCAGCTTTGTCTCCTTTCTCCTGACTTTTCACAGAAATAGCAGCAGCATCACACTGGTGAGCAGTAGTTACAGAACTGCCCCTGCTCTTGCAGTTGGCAGCTGCTTTCAGAGCATCGTCTGAGGTACTGGTACTGTCTCCTTAATTGCCTCTAGTCTATTAAAATTATGATTTTTTTTTTTCTCTTATCAGTTCTTTCATTGCTCATGAGTGGATTCTACCACTGTCGCAGTCTAGCGTAAGACTTAAATTTTTATGTTCTTTTTAAAGAAAACTTGATTTTTTTCCCCTGATTTGTACCTCCTGACAAAAAGTTCTGTTTTCTTTTATACTTTTTTAAAAAATAATAATTTTAAAAAAAGGAGAAATAGCTTCCGTCTTTAGTCTCTTTACAGAAACACAGTTTCAGAGAAATAATTTCTATTAAAAAAAATTTAACCCGAGTTTTAATTCTGTTTAATAAAAAATAGTTTTTTTCAAACATGATGGTTGTTGTGGTAATATTTAGTTAACTGTTTCCTACATTAAATTCAGAACAGAAGTTTTCAAGAAGTACTTACTTACAGCTGCTCATGCTGCTCTACAGCTTGTGTAGTATGTGCCCCATGCACCAGGAATCACAGGAGCGATGGGCACTGGGCACCAACTCCCATGGGCTGGGCCAGTTCCTGCAGCACCCCACTTTCCAGTGTCACACACAGGAAATGCACAGGTGCTGCTTCCTGTACCTGACCTCAGCTCCTCCCCCACTCTGGCTAAGGATGAGCTGGGCTGGGGGAGCCCTGGGGAACACTGGAAAGTCCATCGCCAGGGTAGCTCCTGGTCCGGGCTCTGTTCACCTTTGAACTGCCTAAAAAGCACCAGCAAAAACATCAAGTTCTCACTCTCTGCAAATCATTACACCAGGAGGAAATCCGTAAGCTGTCCTAAAACCAAGCTGGCAAGGAGCAAACTGATTTTAAAGAATATAAACCCAAAGACAGACCTGAGACACTTGACTTATTACACAAACCAGATTTCCAAAAAGCAGCAACACTCCAGAAGCCTGGGGTTTTTTGGCCACTTAAAGGTGTATCATCTTAACACCTTTATTTCAGACTCCAGACACAGTGCATGTACTCACTATCCCAGATTTTACCACCTCACCTAACAGCTTTCTAATGTTCTCTCTTCTACACTTGAAAATGAGAATAGAATTAGCAAGTACATGACAAGTGAAGGTAAGACAAAACTTACAGCAGAGCCTGGGTCTTCCTTAGTCTTTTTTCTTGGAGTCATGTAAAACACTCTCTTTATTCTCTTCACATGGTTCCACAGCAGGACTTTTCCCTTCTAGGTTTTTATTAGGGTCACAGTTTTCTCCAGTCTCTCCCTCTGCTTTGTCTGTCTCCTGTTTTTGCTGCTTTAGTACAGCTTCTTCAGTAAAGTCTTCAGCTTTGAGAGTTTCAGGTCGATGGACTTCAGATTCAGTGTACAAACTGTTCTGAAAAAAAAAAAGTTATCTATTAATGAAACAATCTAAAGTGACATCATCTATTGTTTCAAGTGCATCCCAGCTCAAGGGACAGGGCTCACCCAAAGCATGACAAAGGTTTTTATTCCCCTCGGGGAAACAGAACATGTAAATGAGCCCAACATAGAGTATAAATCTTGTTTTGAATTTTCTGTAGTTTACAGGGAAGTCATCACTGCTTTTTTCTTCCACATTTTTTCTGTGGGTTATCATGATTGCCCAGGCTGACATACATACTGATCTCAAAACTGAAGTTGTCTTCACTATGAAGAGTTTTAATTCATTAGTTTCCTGCCATTAGTTTCCTTTCCATTGCAAGGTATTTTTCCAGAAGAAACACATCCAAGACTGTGTACTTCCTTAGCATCTCTGCCCCCCATATCCAGGTTATATGTGTTGATTAAACGTGTTCTAGCAGGTGCCACTGCCATCTGCTCAGGTTAATGGCAGCTCCCGGGGCACCAGGAGACACATCGGGCTCTGCTCTCTGTGACAGGACTGACTCTGGTACCTGTGCTTCCGGCTCGTCTCTGGCGCACACCATGTCTGGGCTCCTGCTGCCATTTCTCGCTCTCACCGTGGGGAGAGGCTTTGTGGAAGCATCCCCTCTGTCCTGGTGGCCTCTGGGGAGATACTGATGCCTCTGCACATAATACTCTTCTTCTGTCCTGCCATCGTACTGCCTAAAGCCTATTTGCTCCTGCTCACTGGCAGGCGGAGGAAGACTTTTCTTCTGAGAAGACATTAAGTATCGTAATGCAGGCACTGATGATCCTGCACCATAGCAAAATACCTGGGGAAGAGCGAAAAAACGCAAACTGAGCAAAACACCAAATATCTGCAGCCTATGGTTTTCAGACAGGTTTCTTTTCATGTATCTGAAAGCCCCTGAAGGAAAAGCTCAGGTGAAGAGAATGGCTCTGGCTCAAGCCTTCTGCAGTGTGACATGCTGCAGGAACTGCCAGGCTGGACACAGTTCATTGTTGGTGCTACATTAAAGATGTTTAAGGCTCTAACTCAATGCTTTTGTATTAAATGCCAAGTACATGCATCATGATGCAATGACTCAAAGAAGAAATGGGAACTAAGGTGCAGTAAACTGTCAGTCTAAGATTTTAAGCAGTTTAATGCTACTATATACTACTTGGGGAGTGGAGAAGAATACAGTTTGAATACAAAACTTGGCTCTTTTAATTCCTAGACCAACTGTAGTATGAAGCTCTTGTCAAGAAAAAATTCCCTTGCAGAAGTAATTTCTTTGTGCTAAGAAATCTGTTCAGTTTTACAAATAAGTAATATAATAGATAATACTTAAATATATATGCATTTAATATTTAAAAAATAAAACTGAGCTTTTAAATATAAGATGAATGTATACAAACCAGGACAGACAAAGCCATGATAATGAGCACTGGAACCTGCAGAATTACTGGCATCTCCTTCATAAGTGCCTTGATGAATTCACCAATACCCTGTCCTACGTGCTTCAAAGGCTCAGTTACAAAGTGAGTGAAAGTTATTGCCAAGGCCTAGAAAAATAAACAGAAATCCAGTGTCGTCACAGAAACAAACACCATGAACAGTCCCTTTGGGCTTGGGTTGTACCTTTGTTGGTGGAACCAGCAAAACAGGATTTACAAGCAGAGTTTCATAATACTTTCGACAGGGATCATCCCGAAATGTCCATACAGTTCTAAGCCATTCTGAAGTCAAAGCACAGATATATTTTTACTACTTCTTAAAAATATATTTTGTGACACAGCAGCAATACAGAAAAAAACATTTCAGTTACAGAGAAGAGAACTCTTCTAGATATGGTTTAAACTGAGATTTATTTTTACACATCTGAAATTGGCTTGGCAGTATAGTTTATCCAGTTAAGGGGATACAGGAAGGGAAGAGAAGGTTGGAAAGAAAGAAAACCTGAAGTTTTCCCATGTATAATCAAGGAAGCTCTTTAGGTGAGATCAGTCTCCAGAAGCTTCAAAGAAAAAAGTCTCAGCTGTGGAAACTATGAACTTGCACACTACGTTCACAGCATCATTCTGTGTTGTTGCTCACTTGCCAGTCTGCAGGGAGACTGAAATCATCTACTTTGCTTGCTAGATTCAAGGGTCTGTAATAGCTACAAGCAGAAGTCTTACTTCTTAAGGGAACTTTTACATTATAAACAAATTATTCATGACATCATTGTAGTTTGATTTCACTGCATTGAGAACATAAATCATTGACATGTATCAAAAATGGAATAGAGCCAATAAATTACACAGGAAGATCAAAACAAACATTCTTTAAGAGCTGCTACATTTTATCTACTGCTATAGCACTGGATAGAAATAATAGCTGATAAAAAAATCAGCTCTCTCTGTAAAATACTAACACCTGAATAAACAATTACAGATCTAATTCCTGAAATCCATTTTACTCACAGGCCTGATACATGAAAAAAAAATCCTTGTTCTGAACTCTGTCTGCCTGTCTTTGATAGATGGCACTGAATCGTGGGGGAAACACAGACGTTACAAGAAAAAGAAGTAACACCATGACATGGCCCAAGTACAGCTGTGATCAGCTCTCCTCCCAAGGCCTAGAAAACAAACTCTTATGGGATGGAAAAAGGGTAAAATCACGTAGTCATGTATTGAAGAAAATTCCCTGTACTACTCATGAAGAAATCTGAGTATCCTGAGATACTATGAATTGATATTCTGTGATCTTACTGCAAAGTACCAAGACAAGAACTTACCGAAGAGACTTCCCTTCCAGTCCAGATTCTCTGCACAGACATCATCAAACTGCCCCATCTTGGCGATCTCTGCCTGGTGCTGGGCAAAGGCCACCTGCAGGGACAGCAGGGAGCCAAACATGGACTGAGGTGCCTGCAGCCAGGAGTGCTGCTCCTCAGCTATCTATGCTTGCTCTCAGCAGCCTTTACAGTTTCCCACATAAGTGAGAATTTCCCCATTGTCCCCTTGTAATGACCATTCCCCATGTAATATGTATTTAGAAAAGTTTACTACCTAAACAATTTAATTGGAGTTAAATTCTAAGAACGTCCTAGGGATGGACAAAATCCCTGAGATAATGGCTACCTCCAAGTTAATTCTCCAAAAGGAGTCTGAATTGCCAAAGAACCAGACTCCAATATTCAAAGGTACAAGTCCAAGGCAAAAGCAAACTGATGACAACTTTCCTTAAAATGTTTCTGGAATAGAGACACAGCTGTCATGCAATTACTAGTTAAAACATCCTCTTTTATTTTCAAATAATTCCCATAAGAAATACCCATATTTATTATAGCTTTGGCTGACACTTTACAACTGATAATCAAACCAGAAAAAAATTGAAAGTCAAATCATCTGTTGCAAAACCAACATTCTTCACTGCCCAAGCCATCTGCATGGCATTCCACCCCCATGACAGAGCTATCTTAATCTCCAGCACTCTGCTATCCCTGGGTCTGACAAGCTGCAGTTCAATCCTGATTGACAAGAGTGAGGGCAGATTTTGTGGCTGGGCTTTCATCAGCTAGTTTAAATTCCTCCTCACTAAAACTGATCCTACCGTACCATCAGCCACTCAGTCGCCATTCATGAGGCACTTATCTGGTCTATCACATCAAACACAGTTTCTACCAGTGAATCTTAAGAAAAAAACCTCCTCAGAATATATTTCTGTGTAACTTTTCTACCAAGCTGCTTTAGTCAGAGGTCACATCTGCCTTGCCCATGTAGTGAAATCAGAGTAGTGCTCTCTGAATTTAGTGCACCTCTACAGCAGGATAAAGCTGTCAGGGTTTGTTTTGTTCTTTAACAGCTAATGCACTCATCAACATGCAAAAGAAAATGTTTCTCCCTTTTTTTATTTTGCAGTTAATTAGAAGCTATATGTAAACTAACCAAAGGAACTAAACCTTAACTCCCTCATAACTATAAAGTTCTAAGCCAAAAAGCCATTACAATTACAGAACTTACCGTAAACAAGTAAACCCAATTCCATGCAAAGCTGATGAAAAAATTTAATGCTATAAAACGTTTTAGCTGAACCAACCAAAGAACACGTGTACAGAGTTCTGTAGTTATTACAGTTACAACGCACACTAAGCACAAGAGTAGCTGAAAAAGAAAAGAGGAAAGAATTACTACCCACATTTGGAACTTTCCAAGCTTACTGACAGTACATATGAAGAAACTTCCAACTCTTTTTTTTACTAATGTCAATTACACAAAATAGCTGAGAAGTTTTTCCTTGCTTCCACAGTCCATCTGAGCAGCACAGTTTCGTGGCAGAACTCACTCCTGTCACAGTCTTCCATTGCAGTTGGTCATTTGTTTCTTGTGATATTTAGTTATTTCTTCCTTAGGATGTTTGTTACATTAGCAACCCCACTTCTAAATGATCAAATTGGTGTCAGTCAGTGCTAGAGCAGTTTGTGCCTGCTATGAACCACAGAACAATTGCTGCCAACTCCTGCACTTTGGTAAAGAGGCAAAGTTACAGTCCGGGTACCAGCAGCAAGACTTCAGAGAAGCACTCCACAGTGCCCTTCCACCTGAGGACCCCTATCAGAGGTTACTGACAGACTGCTTTCGTCATCTGGCTTCCAGGGACCCCCTCATATCAGCATGTCACCATAAAACACTGGCATGTTTTGAATTGTAAAGATTTATTCAGAAAGCTTCCGCTTATTTAGAGATCCTCAGCATTTGTATTTCCCATAGTCTTGCTCTTCTCTCCCACACTACACATTTTTTTCCACAAAATTTTCCTCAGACCTATAGGAGTTCAAATATATACTTGTTTCAGTATATATTTCAACTCTTGGAGAGGTCAACAGCTTCAACAACTACATGAACAAGAAACAAGCCTGGAAGATCTATATAATGCATGAGATGTCAGTTCTAGTGGTAAGCAAATGCTGGAGCACAATGAGTCTGGCAGCACAGACAGAAAAGAAAATGAGAAAAAAAAAAAAAAAAAAAAAGAAAAAAAGCACAGCAGAAAAAAAGCCCCAAACCAAAGCTACAACGAGAACAGATGACCACAGGAACAAAATATTTTAATTCCTTCTTTAAGCAAATGCATCCTTCAGCAACCACAAAATAAAAGTGAGTCACGAAAGTATGATGGCAAGAATTGCTTTATCTGTGGAGTTAAAATGATAATATTATTTGACTAGCACAGAGAAACTGAAGAAAACAGCAATTAAAACCAACAATCAACCTTTATTCTCTTACCAAGAACAAATGATATAGATCAATTCCAAAAGTGTCTTCAAATCTCCACTGCCAAGCTTGATCATCGTGGTGTTTAAAATTGACCAAAATATCACTCAGTGCCTCATCCAGGGCACCTGGCTGCCAGGCTTCCTCATTGACAAACCTGAGGATCTCCAAATAGGTCTGTCTTGTAAGAATGATCTCAGCATCATAGTGGACATGGTCCACATTCTCCTCAGGCTGAATTCAAAGCAAAGCAAAACAATGGTTAAAAGCTGCTCACCTGGAAATAAAAATGCATCCATAGGCCAAAGCCTGATCATATTCACTCTGTACCAGCACCCTCCTGAAGCAGACTGCAGCATGAAAACATGGCACAGGCGACACACTATGATTCTATAAGCTTTTTGTTCATCTAAACTACGCGAAATACAATTCAATCGATTTGTAATCCTTCAATTCTACAGAAAAAAAACACTAAAAAAATAAAGTGAATGATCTCACCTGTTACTAGGACTTCAGAACCAGTGCTCATTAACAACTAACAATTACATTTACACACTTACGTGCCTCAGTCACACTCAGATAATACAGACAGCAAATATTAAATACTAAAATAAGAAGTTTTACATTGCTAAATGTGATGTTCCTCATTTAACAGTAATTTTACTTATTACTAAGAATCACTTCTACCTCTGAATAAACAAAATCTCCAAAGACAGTATAATAAAGTGCCCAGCTAACAACTAAAGTATCACGCAGACAGTCACTCTTTCCTTTATCCCTCCTGGTGAGGAGGAGAATGAGAAAAAATCTAAAAAAACCTCAGCAAACAAAATAAAATGTGCTGGTAATAATACTACTAGTCATGAAAAAAAAGAGAAAGAAGAAAGTAAAACCCAAAAGAACAAGTGCTGCACAATGCAACAGGTTCCCCAGCCTATTCCCAAGCAGTGATCAGCCCCAGTTCACCCTGAGCACAGCAGCCATGGGTCTGCAGTGGCCCTGTGGCCAGCTCAGCTCAGCTGTCCTGGCCACACTCCCTCACTGCTCCTGCTGCACCTCCTGGCTGGCACGAGGCACTGAGAAGTCCTTGGCTTAGAGAAAGAACCACTGAGCAACAACTGAAACATCAGTGTGTTATCAACAGTGCACTCACACTGAACCCAAACACAGCACTGCACCAGCTACCAGGAAGACATCCATTATACCTCAGCTGAAACCACTGCATAAAGTAATAAGGTGATTCTTACATGGAAACTCTAATAAGTTACTTTTGCTTCATGGTTAGAATCACAGAATGGTTTGGGTTGGAAGGGACCTTAAAGATAATCTAGTTCCAACCCCCATGGTCAGGGACACCTCCCACTACATCACATTGCTCAAAGCTCCATCCAGCCTGGCCTTGAATGCTTCCAGGGACGGGACATCCACAACTTCTCTGGATAACTTCTTCCAGTGCCTTACAATCCTCAGAGCATCTCCTCTCTTTCAGTTTAAAGCCATTCTCCCTTGTCCTAGCATTGCACACCCCTATAAAAGGTCTCTCCTATAGGCCCAGGCCCCCTTTTAGGTACTCAATGGGTCCCTCCAGAGCCTTCTCTTCTCCAAGCTGAATAGCCCGAGCTCCCAGCCTGTTTCTGTTGGAGAGATGCTCCTCTGATCATCTCTGTGGCCTCCTCTGGCCTTGCTTCAACAGGTCCATGTTCTTCTCTACACTGGGGACCCAGAGCTGGATGCAGCACTGCAGGTTGGGTCTGACCAGAGCAGAGGGGCAGAGTCCCCTCCCTGCCCTGCTGCCCACACTGCTTTGGATGCAGCCCAGGATCCTCTGCTTTTTGGGCTGCAAGCTCACATTGCCAGGTTCACCAGGACTCCCAAGTTTTTCTTCTGAGGGACAGTTCCAATCCACTGGTCACCCAAGCCTATTATTATTCCTGGCACTGCCCCAACACATGTACAGGACTTGGTCTCACTGAACTTCCTGAGTTTTGCATGGACCCACCTCTCAAGCCTGTCAGGGTCCCTCTGGATGGCATCCCTTCCTTAGGGGTTTAATTCTATCTGGGCTTTAGCTTTCCTAACCTGATCCCTGTCCCTGCTTGGACAATCTCCTCCCAGGTTACCTGTCCCCTCTTCCACCCTCTGTGGGTTAATGTGGCAGACCTGCAATACAGGCCTTAAAAGTCTACAACAAACAACCAGATCTGGCTCCTTCCAGTTTCCAACCATTAATGTGACCAGAACAAGGTGGTCCTAGAGCTGCATTCCAGCAACAGATGTTCAGATATGCTGAAGTCACAAACTCTTCCTCTGGGTGCTTTACAGATAGATGACAACTGTGTCTCCTGCTGGATGCACATACTTGTCTCATGTTTTCCTTTGCCATTCAGTTCCCTTCATTTCATATACACCAGCCTAATTACTCAATGCTTGGTAACTGTGAAAACTATACAAAGCAGTAGTATGAATTAATTTGAATTAAGTATTTTTTTAAGTGACTGTTCAAATACTTACAAGGCCAAGTTTTCCAGCTTCATTTAAAATCTTATTCAAGTATCGCTTAAAAATATAAAAGCTACGGCTCTCATGTGATTTGGCATTCCTCTTCTCACACACTGCAATCTGCAATTGGGCAAAATACACTTTTATTCCTTTTTCTCAAACCAGTTTCTTCACTGGAGAGAAAAAACCCAACACATTAAACCCAGGATTAACAGGGGCACATTTTTTAGTTTAGCAATGATTCCATGGTTAGTATGTCAGATAAAAAGCATATGCAGTTACTGAAGATACTACTTTCTATGGACTGGCCAGTACTGAAGATTGCACATCAGCTAGTAAAATTCAAATCCTGACCTCAGTAAGGCTAGAAACAAATGTAAACATCTGGATCTCCTTATGTTTTGAGTTTGCATCAGGGAAAAAAAAAAAAAGAGTGAACCGCCAAAAATTCTAAGTAACTAAAACAACATTAAAATGATACATATCCCATTGGATATCCAAATGGCTGAGGGCAGTGAGGGCCCAGTAGCCACACAAGCATCCCCACATCCTGGGAGGGGGTCTGACAGCAGCACCTGAGAACTGCAGCTCTGCACATTACCCTGGTCCCTCTGTGCCCTCAACCCACCCCTTAAAATCAATCAGGACTGAACAGCCTGAGAATAGCATGGGGTAACATCAGCACCACACCTTTAAACTGTTGACACTGGACAGGAGCACTAGCTCCTATCAATCTTGTTACACTATAAAACACAACAGGAAACAGACCTTTGTAGGCAGAACAACTTGAAAATAAATTGAAACTGCTTCCAGTCTCTCCTCTGCCTAGAGGTTCCTGCTCCACAAAGCATAAATTATGCCAGCGATGCACCTGTTTGATACTATCCAGAAGAGCATCATCAGAAAGTACAAACTTTTAAACATTGGAAAATATTCTGAAGAACAAACCTTGTGTTGCAAGGAATCTATTACCCTGGAACAACTTGAGATTTCAGTATTGACTGAAACATCCACAGCCTTTTCCTCAGAGTCATGATAGCTTGGCTAAAATTACAGAAGAAAAATATATTTTTAGAATGCAATAATTTAACCAACTGTTACACTTCTACAGTCACATCACTTTAGAAGGAACAAAGGAGCTAAAAACTGAGTACAGATCTTTGCTGCTAATAGTATCCCACTGACACTCCAGCTACCTCTCTACTGTTATTTTAGGCTCCAGATGTATAATGGCTTAGAGTTTATCTAAATGCATGCTGCCTTCAAAAGGTGAGGTCTTGCCTGTCCTCCTCCACTTGCCCTTTCCCCTCCTTTGAGTGCTGGTGATCTACAGAGTGCATTAGATTAGATAATGGCACTGGCTAGAAACTGACTCAGCAGGCAAAGGGGCAGTTTTCAGCCAGGCAAATTCCCAGTCCAGCCGGCCACGCCACCAGCCAGAGTGCAAGTAAACACATACCCCATTCTGGGCTGCCTGCCTTTCTCTACTCCAGAGCACTCTATGTTTTCTGTTCATTACTCAGATCCAGTCTGAGCAGCTGCTTCCACGCAACCAGGTGTGCACATTGAGGGAAGTCTCCAAGAGGAAGCACAACCACACATGAGTTGGTGAACTCATGCTGAAACAAAGTTTGGTTTTGAGGACTTGAGCAGCCCACACAGCCTGCCCACCTAAAAACTCTCTGCAGAGCAGACAAGAAATCCTGAGAAGAGGGTCTAACACAAAGTAATTTTTTTCATTTAAGATGTAGTTCTATTTTTGCAGGAGATAAAAGCTACTACTTTTTTAATAAAAGCTGAAGCAGTTGGGCTCCAGGCTTCAAAGCTTGCTGCTGGATCTTAAGGATGCTAATTACTATCAAGTGAACCTGGAGAAGCTGGACGTTGATGAGGAAAGCTACAGAGAGCAATAATGCACTCAGCACTTTAAAGCTTCAGAGAATTATGTTCTATAGTGTTTAAACAATATTGTTCAAGACTGTAAAACCAAACTTGAAAGCTGAATAACAGCAAAAGTCCCTTACAACAACCTCCAGTTTACAGTGCCATGTGTGCACACATGCACAAGATAACCAACATGCCGCTCATGGTATTTAGATTCTACTCCTCATACAAGACAGAGACAATCTTGTTAAAAATAATTTTTCCTACTTCATCTTCTCTTCAATGTTAATGAATCTTTAAAAGCACAGCACTCAATCCCTGCTCTGATCTTCCTTCTAAAAGCTGAGGCCCAGCATTGTAAAACACCAACTTTCACAGTAGTCCCAGAAAAGAAAAGGGAAACTGGTTCATATTCCTGGGAAACTGGTTAATCAAAATAAAATACAATAATTAACTCCCCCCCTTTTATCAGCTAGGAACCTGATTTTCAAGATTATTTAACACTGTACTTGAGAAACCAGCAAGAGTCGCTTAACCCAGTACTTCTCAGAGCAATAACCTGAGGCGCCACAATCTGCATAAATCAAGCACCATCTGTAAAATTATAACAAGTCTGCTTGATATGACTTGATCTGAGTGCAATAGAAGCTTACCAAGGAAAGGTTCTGAACTAATTACACTATTTTTTCCCTTGCAATTTTAGCCATGGACACAAAGACTTTTCTGCATATGCATTCAAATACAACATAATAAGTCCTTAAAAACAGTACTGTTATTATTATCTACTGCCACCATTTAAAAGCAATCTTCCAGCAGCATATAGCTTTTTGGTAGAGACAGACACCCTTTCTTTTTCTACCTTATAAGGTCTTCTCATTGTTCCTGACGCTGCATCATAATTGAGCATATCCGTGGGGTCAATCCATTCATCTTCTTGAACTTTACAGCTCCCTATCAGCATAACTGCACACAACACCAAAGGAAACAGCATCCTGTATCACTAAATGTAACAAGAAATTCAGGTATTTAGGTCAGGGTGTAACAACCTGTATGAAAAATATAAAACAATCTTACATGAAAAAAAACTAAAGTGGAGCTTTTTAAAAACTCAGTTCTCCATTAAGCAGGTTTAAATCCACTTCCATACTTTTCCCCAAGGAAAATACTGGCAATAACATACACAATTAAACTGTATTACGAGAGTGGATCATGCTGTCTTGGTTTGAAAGACAGGTGTCTGCTAAGGAAGGTAGGAGCCTCCCTTGGAATGGAAAATATAAATCCCCTCCTCCCGAATTATTATAGCTCTGAAATTAAGGGACTCTCAGGCACAGAGATGGGCACAGGAACACCAATTCTTTATTGGTGTGTATAACAAAGCAAGCAAACAACAGCCGCAGCATAAACCACAAACAAAACCACGAACCCAGGGACCCTTCCTGGCCGCGGGCACTTTCCCTGGGTGCAGTTCCGGGCACGGGCGGCAGGGGCGCTGTGCCGCGGGCTCGGGCAGCACGCGGGGATGGCGGCTGGGCCCACAGGGGAAGGGATGGAGGAGACGCTTTGCTTCACAAACCCCTGGGGCAGCCAGTGCCGGTGTCCCAGCAGGACTCCGAGGAGCACCTAGCTGGAATAGCAGGAATGAGCAGAAACCCCAGGGTGGTATAGGAGGTGTATCAGAAGCTCTGTGGCTGGAAGCGCAGGACGCCCCGGCAGGGCAGGGTTTGTGGGGCCCAGCAGCAGAACAGATGCAGCTCCGGGCTGGGTTAAGGCAGTGAATTCCTTTCCTTCCAGCCGCAGGTCAGACTATTCTCCTCCAAAGCCCAGAGAGAGCAGCTGCCCCCAGCCCAGTCCTTTACCCAAAATCCTGTGGTATCCCCCCACTTCAGAAACTCCTAGAGGAAAAAAAGAAGTATAGCCACATGCTACACTCTTCTCCAGACCTTGGCCACTCTTTTTTCTTAAGTACCCATAAGTACAGAAGTTACTTTCCTAGCAACTTATAGGAAAAAATTCTGTAAGTAAAAAAGAAAGAAACCCAACCTCTGAAAAATACCCCTGACTTTATTATCACCACGTGTAGCACAGAGTTCAGCACTGCTAAATATGATAAAACAGTGTGGAACTCCAGCATTCTTCACCACAAGGGCATTGTGTTAACAGTAAAGTGGATTTTTCTGTCACATTAAGAAGACATGGTAGAAAAACTCCCCCTACATTTCAGCTGTTCTTCAGATACCAGAGGGGCAGGGGGTGGCTGTGCTTTGATTCTGAGGAATGGCAAATTGAGCACTAAAAAGGGAAGCACAGAGACAGTGTAACACTGAGTCCAGTCACATTCAGTAAGAATTACTACAATCACAGATCGACAAACAGCGTGACAGACACACTTTGCGTCTGGTCAAACTCTCCTGGCCAGACCACTGTCTGGAAGAGCTCAACAACCCTCAGGTGCAAAACACTAATTTGCCATGAACACAAAAAACATGAGCAATAAACCGACAGAAAATACGTTACAGTAGAAAACCACTAAAACCACAATCGCAACAGGAGCTGGCTCTCCGAGTTTCCCGAGGGAGCACTCGGTGTTGGAGCCTTGCCCAACAGGCATTCCCATGGGGGAGGAGAGGCACAGCCAGGACAGTCCCACGATACAAAGGTGGAGTCTCCTCTGACCTCCGCCCCTCTCAACCTGTATTTATATTGGTTTTTCTGAGGGAGGGTAAAAGGCAGAGTTTCAGTTGATGACGTTTCATATTTAGGTGAAGTTTGAGTGACTTCAGTCATGCATGTAAAGCATGAACACGTCTTACTTCATTAGCACACGCTGGGGTGTGGAATGTGATACTCATTTTCGAGTTAACGGAGCAACGTTCAGGTTTTGGTCACTCCTCCGGCTTAGTTCCCCTTGGCCGCATTGTTTTAAGAAAAGTATGCCACAACACCTGCCGCTCCACCATCCTTTGTTCCCTCTAAGAGCGATACAGCGCGCTCCCTCAGAGATCCTCCTCCTAAGGGCGCAGGCAGCTCCTCCATGGAGAACTACTGCCAATGCTAACGTTCCTCCTCGCTGAACTTCACTTGTCAGTATTTTTTCACAAAGGGGCCAGCACGACCGTCACGCAGAACTGACCCTGGCCAGCCCTGCAGGGACATGCCTGCCCTGCCTGGCGCCACGGCCTGGTCCCCTCGGTGCGGCTCCGCCAGGCCCCAGGCCCCGCTGTGGCCCGGCCCAGGCCGGCACTGCCGCCCGAGCGTTGGAGGAGCCGACAGGGCCACGGAGAAGCGGCTCCGCACGCTTCTTCCCCCGCCCTCGCCTCCTTCACGACGCACCAGACACCGCGCTCCGCCGAGACACGCAGCCCGCAGCCCCTCCCGGCCCCGACACCGAGCAGGCCCCGGCCAGCGGCGCCCGCACCGCCGTTCGCCGCTCGCGGTACCTGAGGGCCGCGGGACTCCCGGCGTTCACCCGGTGTGTTTAGCCGGTGCCGGGCTCCCCGGCAGCCGCTCCGCCCGGCGCGCCTCCGCTACCCGGCCCGTGGGGGCCTCTCCGCCAGGGAAGCGCCGCCCGGCCCTGAGGCGCCGTCTGGCGCTGGCGGCCCCGCCCCGAGGGAGCGGCGGCCCCGCCCGGCCCGAGCCCCGGGCACCGCCGGCACCGGCACTCCGACAGACGGACCTTCGCTAAACGCAGGCTCAAGCGCACCAGGCGGGGTCTGAAATGATGGATGTAAAACCAGATCCGCCCTGTAAAGACACAACTTGCAATAAAATTCCTAGCAGGAAATCACTATTGTTATAGATATACTAATTTAAAATAAATCGCCAGCTTTGACCACAGACAGACAACTAGAGAAACGCTCTTTTCCTTCCAAAGCAGCTTTGTATATGCAGCCTTGTATAATACATACATATTATTGTATTTTTTCTTTATTAGACAAAGATAAATAAGATTTTCAGTTCTACACCACCGTATTATTATTTACTGCACAGCAAATTTCAATGCTTGGAAGGAGTACCAAAGTTCTTAAGCATTCTATAGCTCTGGCATACTTAAATCATAGGTCAAACTGTTGTATCATAGCTGGATTGAGGAATTATAAACTAAGAATTAAAAATAACAGATGAAACGGGTGCAGGTGTTGGAGGTCTTTATTGAGATTATAGCACAGATACACTTCTATAGTTACCTTTCCACTTTTATACGATAGTTAAAAATGCTTGCTACAGTGCACATTTAATTTAGTAACCAAGAGAATCCAAAACTTAACTGCAGTTCAAATAAATAAATAACCTAAAGTTTAAGGTTTATATTTTATAAAGTAAAAGGAACTGTACAATATGAAAATATAACAATACATAAACATTAGAATCTAAAGTTCTGTAGAAATAAAACTGCAATTTCCCATACATAAACAGTGCAAGAAATAAAATTCAGAAGCTTCTGAACTGGGAATTTAAACAATTCTTAAATTATCATGCAGACATAGCATTTTAAGCCATGCTGGTTTCTATTACAGCATTAATGGTATCCCTTTTACTTGAAAAATTGATAGCCATTAAGCTCACTGTGACAACTGCTGCCAATCCACTCCTTTCTACAGTACATTATACACAGAGGTATTCTGTTGCATTCAAAAAGTAAAATATTACATGTTTCTACTGGAAAAAGTCAATATTTTACTTTTCCCCCTCCAACATGTTAGCTGGTTCAAAACAATGTTATGTAGTAAAATCAGCAACGTTTTTCTCAGATTAGATGAAAAAAAAGAAAAACCCCCATTTATATAATGGACCATAATCAAGAAGTAGTTACTATCTAGTCAACCTTTAAAGTTCAGATTTATTTCTACTAAAAACGTTGAAACTGTGGAGATGTTATAAAGTTTGAGCTCTTGTTTAAAAGTGATGAATACAATAAACCTGAAAAAACAGTGGAATTAGTTTTTATGTGTGTGTGTGTAACTAGATACATACAGACTTGATTAAAGTGTTCCTCAAATTAAGTTTCTATACAAAATTCTCATTGAGGCAAAGAACAAGGAATGCAATTAATACCAAACTGTAAACACATCATTCATGTTACTCTGAGTGCACATCAACAACAGAAGAGTTCTCCTCATAGACTTTGGCAACAAGACTACAATAGGTCACAGCAGCATGAGTTCAACATGGAAGACTGGAAGCACTGCAAAAGAATATACTAAACACCAAGACCTCCTAGAAACCAGAAAAATCAGTGACAGGTGCCCTTCCTCTTGATAAGACGCTCTCCTGCTCAACTGCTGCTCTCTCAAAGCTCATTATTATTACTTGTTTGGACAGTTCTGTAGTCTCGGGTCTCTGTGCTTTAGCTGCATAGTTGCCTTTGTTTGCACTCTAACCATTGTAGGTCCAAAGGGTTACAGTTCTGTCTGCAGAAGATGACAAGAAGGAAAGATCTTGTGTGTGCCACCTGCACTGAATAACTTTGTCCTTGTGCTCCCCTACCACCATCAGAGGAAGCTGCTTCGTCAGGTCCCCTGTGGAGAAGAACAGAAATCACTGCTCATTTCATGAATCCATATCCCAACCCCCGGGTGGCAAGTCTTTCTTTTAATCAGTTTGCTTGCTTAAAGCTTCCATCTGTATTTCACCTTATGAAATGTACTTGACCCACCTTTCTCTCTCTCTCTCTCTCACACACACACAAAGCAAAACAAAAGGCCCCAGAGTTTCAGTTTTTAGGCATTACTGGACACAATATAACTTTAAAAAGCAGATCACCATTTTTACACTAGGTGATTAAAATTTAATAGTGCAAGAAAATCAAGACAATTAGATATACCCAATATCTTCCTTATTCTTAACTCATTGTAATAAAAATGAGAATTACTTTTTTTTTTTAGGGATTTTTTTTAAAGGGTCAATTTTATGAATGCTGTCTGAAAGCAATGGCCATCTCATCAGGCAAGAGTGTTAATTACTGTTTTTACTGTAATCAGACTCTCACCCCAAAACAAGATTCAGTTCACAAGCTGCACTTTCAGCACCACAACTACCCAATTTCCACCAGACACAATCACATACACACATCCAATCTTTCCAAGCTCTACTATTCTTTCCCCTTTCCAAGTGAAACCCAACCCTTGAGCCAAGTTCCCAAAATGTCCCAACATCAGAAGCCCCAAACAGGCCTGTGGTCTGTGTCCCTTTGCCTGTGTTACCTTGCAGGTCTGTCACTTTGATCTTCATGTCATAGGAGCCGGTAAGCAGGTAGTGTGCGCCCGGCGAGAAGCGCACGGAGCGCACGTCGCTGCCGTGGGGGTGGTAGCTCTGCACCATGCGGCCCCCGCGGATGTCGTACAGCATGCAGCTCGAGTCCTCCTGGCCTGTGGCCAGCAGCCTGCCGCTGGGATCCACTGCCACCGAGGCTACAGCACTCCCTGCAGGGCCACAGAAACACACCAACAAACCCACGTCACAGTTAGATATGCTTTTGCATACAGCCTCAAATTTAAGGCCAACAAACCCAGCTTGGAATAAAAAACTCTTTATTTTTCTGCACTAAAAACTCTGATGCTGTAAGTCACACTCAAATCATAGCAAAGCCACTATTAAAACTGCATGAGAAAGTATCTGTTCCATCACAGGAAAGTCACTCTTATGAAATAATGGGGAATACTGCAAGGAATTCATCCAGTTTCAAGGACTTCAGTTAGGTTGCTATATTTGAATGCACTTAAAAGTGTCTGTTTGGAAGTCCAGGTAAAAGCACTCCCCATCTTCTGAAAGGAAATATTATTTTAGGAACAAACAAACAAACCAATCCTACCCCACTCCACAGATATAGATATTCTCACAGGTTCTTTCTTTAAACCAAGCCTCCCTTCTGTGCCACAACCTCCCCTTACATTTACTCTATGTGACCTGGACTTCTTCACAGTCTATTTTCATGCCAGGATGATTAGAAGCATGAGAGCAAATCTTGCCTGTTCCATGAAACGTTGTTCCCACAACACGAACACAGCTTGGCACTCTCAAATCCCAAAATCTTACGGTCTTGTCTTGGGATCCCGATGCAATCATCCAGCCACTCCATGTATAAAGTGCTAAAATATGGCCTGTGAACAAGAAAACTTATTAATTCCTTTAAGCACCATTAACCCAACAGTGAGATATTATTGCACATGCAGGTGGAATTATTTTTTGCATTCAGAGACTTAAACTTGTGGAAAACATGCATGTTGCATGATCCAATGCACAAGTGTATGGCAATATTCAACTTTGTGTCTTCTCTGGAATGAGGGTGCAATCTCTCCATTGGATTAACAGTAAATATATTTAAAAAAACATACTGCCCACCTCCCCTCAAAATATCTCAAGAGCAATTGGGAGAGGAAAAAAAAAGTCTTGCTAAAAAGAAAAGCACAATGACTTTGAACCAAACTAAAACAACCCAACAACTTTATAACACTATGATACAGACTTAGAAAGTGTGACAGAAGCCACACTGTACCTACCAGTGTGACCACTTAGGGCATGCAGGCCTTGTCCACGCTGACAATCTGTAGTGTAAATATTACAATCCCCTGCTCCAGCACTTATTAAAATAGCACCACCACTTTCTGGGCCTTCCATAAAAGCAAGGTCTCTGATTGTCCCATCATGCATGCTGAATTCCAAATCTGGTCCTAAAATAATTTAAAAAATCACTATTTCAGTTACTACAGTTCAAATAAAATCTCTAAGAACCTTGGGTTTGAGTGTTGCTTTCTGAACTTGAGTTTCCTACTTCCTAAAGCTTGGCAAAATGTACATAGACCATCACTACTGCAGCCAAGGTTTCTTACAGAGCACATTCATTTCTTTTTGTGAACTCTGGTAAACTCAATAGGTTCTCTTTGCCAGGAGGAAAAGATCATCGAGAGCACTGAACTACAAAGGACAAGGCAGCCTAAGTTCAAAACAGCAAAGATAAGAGCCACATTCAACATATTGATTACGAGCATGGGTGTGCAAGGTAGTATTTGCTGGAACAGAAACCGTTTTAAGATGGGTGAGAAGCGAGAACTAGGCAAGAGAAAGAAATTTTTAGTGACAACTAGGCTCTAGAAGTGGGTAATAACATCTGGTCATTGTACTGTATATGGGGAAGAATTTGTCAGGAGATAGAACAATACCAGCATTCTTGCAAAATGAAACTAAAACACAGCCACCCAACTCCAAAAAACCCTAATGACAATTTTAAACCTCTCAGTGGTTCTTTGCTGGATAGAGACCCCAGTGGTGATAAAAGGGAAAAGAGACTGAATTAAAATACTGGCATAAAAATAACAAAACATCAAAGTAAACTGAATGGTTTTGACAAATAGTGGACAGTAAATGAAAATAAATTCTGTGAACTAAATATACACACAGTACCTGTTGCATTACAGGTTTCTGCATTAAAAGGCAGCACTTTCACATATTTATCATTAGAACCAGTAGCTAACAGCTGTCCACAGGGACTCCAGGCTACACAGTAGATTGATCCTTTATGATGCTTATTCCTCTTGAAGCGAACTACAGGCTGTTTAGGAGTATTATAAGCACTGGTAAAAGAAAAAAAAAGCAAACATCGTATTTCCTTTTGTTTCTAAGGGAAAAAAACAGTATTCTAAAATGAAAACATTATTTTTCTGTTATTTTGGGTAACATGAAATTCATATGACTACTTGCACTACAACATATACATGTGATCAAAGACAAAATAATCTTCTCATTTTCTCAATTTTTCCTCATCTTCCCATTCTATCTATGATCGAACATGCAAAATGAAGGTACCCAGTCCCTTCATCTGCAAAGGGTTGATACAGATAAAACACAGAAATTACTAGCTACAGGACAACAAAACATTATCCCCAGAGTCCAAAACTGGTGTGATGTCGCTACATCCTTCATATGTCAACAACTTAATTGTTTAATTATGTCCACTTTTGAATATGCACGAGTTCTATTAAGCAACAGTAGGCCAAGCCTGTGCAAGAAAAACAGATCTACCATTCTATGTTAATGTAAGAATTCTGACAGCGTCTAACTACACCATAGATTACTATTTGTAAAATTCTATGAGCTTTACCCACTGCTGAAATAAAAGCAACAGTCCCAGTAATTTACATTTCCTCTACTGCAACCAATGACCTTCCTACAATGTTCTTTTTTTGCTCTCACAGCAGGAAGAAATCAAGTACTTAGGATAAAGTATTGCAGTATCCATCTCCATATCACTCTAGTAACATCAACAGGAGAAATTCAACAAACTAAACTGATACTGAAAAAAATCATAAACCTTATAATAAAGTACTTCAAACAGAAAAGGCAGAAAGAAAAGTCTAAAGACAATCATCCAAGTCTGTTGAAAAACTTTAGAGATTAACATTGGTTCTGCAACAAATACTAAAGTAAACCTACATGGCAGCTAATTTTAATTTGCTGTCAGAGAGGAAATCCATTACAGATCAGCCTGAATCAGCATCACTCACACTACAGAGCTTCCTAATTGGCCTAATGCCTTACCTCACACTGAGTTTGGATTCACCACATCTTAAGAGCTGAGGATCACTGACTCTCTCAGGACATGGGAGCACCTACCCAGGTCAGAGACCATATGTTGCCAATCCACTTCATGGAAGCACTGTGATTATTTGAGCAACATTTGCATAACGTTTATCTGTCAGTGTTTAATCTTAAAGGTGTGCAAACATCCCCACACTACTATTGTACCTTTAGAGAAAGGAAAAAACCCAACTCCAAACCAACCTGTCTTGAATAATTCATCAGCTTAAAGGACAAGTTTTAAAAAAGTTTAATAGGCCCAACAAAGCTTCAAAAAACAGTTCCTCTACACAACCATAGCTCTTTGAAAAGCACATAATTTTGAATGCATGTCTAGACATGTTGTTACAAGGATTAGAATATCTTTAACATAATGTAATCTCTCCACTGACTTGTAAATCCCATGATGAAGTATTTTAGGCAAACTATAAGCAGAGTTAAAATCAACAGAAAGTAGAAGAATTACAAGTTCAGAATTGAGGAAATCTCAGTATACTGCTTTCAGGTCCAGATGCACCGTGTCTCTTGTCACACCAGATCCTGCACTGTAAGTACAAACTAACTGCAGAGTTGCTCAGACCTTTCCCAATGAGCAGAATAAGCAGCTGTGCAGGAGCCAACATGTTTTGCACTGCTTACCAGTCAAGAGGCTGTTTGGGCTTCAAGCCCAGTATTAGGTAATAGAAATCAATTCCTTTTTGTGTTGTGTCATACATTGCTCACAAATATTTTGGTATTAAACTTCAAAGGCTACCTTACCAATGATATTTAAGGAGGAAAATAAAAATCAGATTACTTTTTAAATGCTTTGGAAGCCTGGACATCAGTCCTAAAATGGGAAAAATGTCCCAGACAAAACCACTGTGCAGACTTGTGCACTCTATAAAACTGTAAAATTTAGATGCTTGCGTTCTCCCCTCGTCCAAGAAAATAATGTAGTAGAGTAGAATTAAGGAGACTGGTATTGATGTGGCAATATTTATTTTCAGATGTATTGTTCCCATCCTATTAAAAAATAGGTGGAAAGAAAACAAAATACAGCTGCACAGTAAACCACAAATGATGCTTTTTCTGTCAAGGAACCGATATACTTAGAAAACAATGTTTAGAGTAGAAACAGGTCAACAGACATGCTCTGGTAAGTTTTGCTGTAGAAGTAAAGAAGATACAACTTTACTGTTAAGTCTGTCCTCCTGCCAGAAACTGAATCTTTGAAGCCCAGCTTGTGCTGGCTTGAGAACTGACACATGCTTCCTCCCACTGTTACAGCTGGAATATCAACACCACAGGCCAACCAGTAAATTCAAAAAAGCTCAACTGCTGAGACGAAAAAAAATATAACACTTCTAAAAGGGAAAGTGTGGTCTTCTGGCAATACATGTTGCAAATAATACAGAGCAAAGAAGTGGCACACAAACATACAAACACTTCAGTATGTAAGTTCATTTTTGTTTAGCAGTTCAGGATTCCAAGGACAGCATTACTGTATTTATGACAAAAAAATAAAGGTATGAAATGTACAGGTATCAGTAGCTGCAGGAGAAAGAAGTGATATGATAGAGAAAAATAAATTATTATATTAGCTTTCTTACCTTGGGTCAATTACTTCTGGATAGGCACAAACTCTCAAAGTTTTAGAGTTGGAACCAACAGCATATAAGCTCCCACTAGGATGAAAGGCCACAGCTCTGACAGCTTGTGTATCTTCTAGAGTATTAATGCAAATAAACTGCTTTTTCGATTTGTCATCCTGTGTAGAAGGAGAACAGTAAAATTAGGTTCTTCTATGTAAAACTGTACATTTAAAAGTAGGTGTGACTGCTCTGCAGATTAATGTAAAGCTACTGTAGCCAAGCATTAACAAGCAGCAGCACAGCAGGCTGGATCACTCCAAATACAGTTTAGTAAACAATGTCTACTCCAAGTCCAAGAATGCCCTTGAAGCTCTTTTCTTCAACTGACTTTTACAGATAACATTACTTAGTATTTCTCATTCTCCCTCCAGACTCCCACCTGCTTTTGTTCTTCTAAACAGCCCACCTCACATGGGCAATACTACAGTTTATTTATGTGTAAACACATTTGATCTGTGTGAAACTTGCAAGAGGAACAAAGCTGCCTTTTTACTGAAAAGAGTCCAAGTCAAACATAGTTTCTAAACCAAATATAATATTAAACATCGAATCAGACTTTATATAATTTGTGTATGTAACAAAGTTATCATTAAATTATGCTAAGCTTTATGACATCATCCTTCTTGTGACTTCACAACCACCTTTAAAGATTATGATAAAATTATGATTATTATTTATGCAGAAGCTTTGGAATGTACTTATTGTAGTTATTTCCCTTTAACTATTCCCCTGGTTTTTCAGGCCATACTGACTAGAGTCCAACACTCAAAGTTTTAACCTGGAAAATACAAAACAATAGTTGTGAAAGACGACCCATTAGAACATCCTTGTTGTACAAGGAGAACCTGAAAGAGCTGGTACTGTTTGGCCTTGAGGTCAGAAGGGCTTTTCAGGGTATGCATGTGTACATCTCACCAGTGTATACAAATATGTGACTGGGGAAGAAGATGGAGCACAACTCTTCTCAGTGGTACCCAGCGAAAGGACTGGAAGCAATGAACACTAAATAAAATAGAGCAAATTCCACTTCAACTTTTTTGGTGCTCTAAAAACACTTTGAGGATGGTCAGACACGGGATGAGGTAGCCCACAAAGGCTGGGGAACATCCTCTATCCCTGGAGAGACTCAAAACCCAATTGGACCCAGCCCCAAGCATCCTGCTTTCATTGACCCTCTTTTACAAAGCACATTTGGATTCAGTCTCCAGATGTCAATGGTTCTGTGACTGTAGACACTGCACCAACCAAAATTCATCCTAAATATCTCTTACAGTAAGATAATGGCACACTCAGGATTAAGCACTGTTTTGATAACACATGTAGTAAAAGACAATAAGAAAACTCACCTCATCGCCTCTTGTCCTAGATAAATTCCCCAAAGGGTCTTCTGACTGTGCCTGAGTGACAGCATGTTCTGATGCACTGTTTTGATTTGGTCAAGTGTTTAGCATCACAAGACAAAACAACAAGAGCAGGGACAGATTTTTTGATAAGTATTTTTTGGACTAAAGTTACAGTTTCAGCCATTCTCAGAACTGACTAATTTAGACATGTTATACATGTCTGAATCAACACCACTAAACTATTACTTTTACATCGGACAGCTCTTTTTGCAGCAACTCCAATAATTGAAAAATTGAACTCAACTTAAAAATATTTTTCACTCTATAACATACCTATGTACAGATACAATATATACACACAGAGGTGGAAGAATTACTGTTTCTTTCAGGTCAGCACTGCATTTAGTCAACAGAAGAAATTTAATTCCCATTCTGTCCTGCTTCTCCTTTCATCTGTTTTTTTTATTTCATAAAAAAGCTTCCACAAACTTAGAATAACATAAAATGAACAAGAACTATACATATAAGATGGAATAAAAAGTCCAAAATTAAAAGCAAGCATAAAATGTAAACCATAACAAATAACCACTATTCCTCATGCATGCTGTCAAAAAAAACCAACTTGATAATCCCTACATAAATATTTAGAAAACGTTGATCATGAGCTAAATACTCCTATTCAATGAAATATTAATTTGATAGCTAAAGATAAATACCAACAGCTCTACCACAGTGCTAGCAGAAGGATATTTCCAGTCCTGAATGCTCTCCAGTGTCTTACCTTTGATTCCCCTGCACAGGTGAGTCTTCAGGAAAGGGTATCTGATTAGCTGATCCACACTTGCGAGGAGTGCTTGTATTAAAATTTGGGCTATCAGTTGTTATCCTCTGGCTACCATCTGAAGGTGCTGATGTGAAGTTACTTGCTGGATGGGTAGATGCAATCCCTTTGCTCCCATTACATTGCTGGCTAAGTGTTTGTACATCATTTCCAAGACTGTCCATACCCATATTTAATTCTCCTAGTTTCTGGATAGATCTAATAATAAATGACAAGTTAAAAAACCCAAACCATCAAACCAGGTCATTATGAGAACTTACAGAGAGATATGGGTGGGTAGAAAATTGAAACTCCCCCAACCTGTTAAGAAACTGTTCAGTAAGGTTCTGTTGCTGGTCAGCTCCATCTTCTTGATGAACTCCTCCTTCTAACAACATCTGCTGATACAACTGTCTCTGCTGCTCTTTCTGCTCTAAGTGCTGCTGGTAACGTAGTCTTTGTCTGTAGTATTCCTGAAACTGCTCTGTGGAATCACGAAGCTAAAAAGGAATGAGAATCATAGGTGGAATTTAAGTAGTTAATTGTGGTATTTAACATAAATATTTACTTTCTGGTTCAAAAAAACCAGGAGATTAATCTCTGAGGAGTGATGATTTCATTCGCCCTTAAAACCAGACATAATTTACATATTAAAAAGAGAAAGCACTGCCAGCCTACACTATTCACTGTTGAAGTAGTCCTGCCATAATTTTGAAGCAAACTGCTCTTTCCTACAAAATTTCCAAAGCATTATTAAGATCAAAGCAAAAAAGTGATTGAAAGTTGAAAATAAAGCCCAGGAAGCTTCCATTACAAATTTAGTATTTTCTGCCATGTTGACATCTCCCTGCCATCAGCCTGCAGAACCAGTTTACCACTCCCAGCAGCAGTGGTCTATCCAAGTGTTACATTTTACTTTTGAAATTGGTGCCCTGTTTTAACTTTAAAATTCCTTATTTTCTGAACTATGACAACACTTGAAATTCCTTTCTGACAGTCTTTTCTTTACATACTTCCCACACTGATAGCTGCCCAGGACTTGCTGCCTTCTGCACTCCCAAGCCTCATTTTTCTTTCACTTTTCTGCTAGCAGCTGAGAACAAGATAAAAATGAACAAACAGAAGACCAAAAACACTCTAATCCAAGGCCAGATTATTCACATTGATCTGCCCCATATTTTCTGAAGAAAAAACCCATTTGCATATTTAGCTAATAAAAAAACCCCAGAAAAATAGTAATAGTTAAAAAAAAAAGTAATAATAAAAAATAACTTGTGTGGATTTTTTTGTTTTCTGGACTGACAGCTTTGTCATCTATGATTTAAAGTTGTGTAAGAACATCCTCTTAACTTTGTATTAATTAAGACAATTCATACACATTCTGTCTTTGTAACAGCTTTTGCATTTCTTCTATTAACCATTATTAACAGTACTTGCATTACGATTTTTTCTTCTCTGACACAATTTTTTTGATTTATAATGGATTTCCTAGCACGGTTGCATTTGCAAAATATTTACCACCTTAGGTTTCTCATGGTGAATACTTGCAATTCAGAAACTCCAAAGTTACTGACAGAAGTGAAAAGCATTTATTTTCTGTACTTGAAATTCATGAACTCCCTTGGTTATCATCTTAAAGAACAAGTGTATTCTTGTCTATACTGCTTTTCATGATTGATACTTGCTTGTTACAAGTCTATTAGATGTTTTGATATTTTGTAGTCTGTGCCACTATTCCCAACTAACATGCAAACCTAAACTACCTTGCCCAGAAGTTCTATTCTATAAACTCTGGCTTCTAAATCAGCCTCTACAGGGACACATCAAAACCAAAGCTCTGAAAAGAAACTTAAATTCAGTTCTTACTCTACAGATATATCTGTACACCACTATGATGTGGGAAACAAAACAAGATGTAATTGCACCAGGTACTACTACATTCTTTTCTACTTGGGTGTAACAGCCTGGCCAACATCTTCACCACAGCACCTCCTGGCCACATTCTCTCCTACAAATTCTGCATCTATTTTATTTTTTTCCCCTCCTGAAGCCTGCCTTGTTCTATATTCTTCTAGCTAAGCTCTTCCTTCCCTTCCAACATGCATACAAAACATCACTGCAGTAGAGAAGCAACTCAAAGCCCTTGAGGGGAGGACTTTGTTAATCTTACAGAAGATCCCACTGCCTCACTCAAGTATCCAGAGCCTACCAGAACACAGCCCTGTCAAAGCTAGGCTGGCTTCCAGTCCCACACAGATGCCAGCAGGCAAAACAAAGTTTACCTAAGAAAATCAAACCTGAATCTGCAAACAGAACAGACAGCACACTCAATGCTATTTTGCATTACCAAATTTAGAAACTAGTATTTAACCGTGGAAAAAGAATGGAATAGGTAACTGTTTTCATTGTTTCCTTCTGAGCTATTATTTCACTTAACCCATATTGCTGTTAAGGAAAGAAAAAAAAAAAAAAAAAAGAGAGAAAGGATAGTCAAAGCACAGGCCTTCAAAGATGAATCCAAAAAAGGTTATACTATTGGATTCTGAATAGCAAAGATATTTATGAGGGAATTGCCCAATTTTAATTGCCCTATGTTCTAGACAAGTGATGTAAGATGACCTATGAAACCTAGTGTTAACACCAAAAATTACAAGCTACATGCTAGATTTCTCACTAGAATATGAAGAGGATGCTTAAGCACTGTTTATCCAACATTGTTGGCTCCTTTTTTTTTTCCTTCCTTTTAAAGATACACACAACAGTTTAGCTGGACTGCTAATGTGACAAGGCATTCTAATCAGCTGCACTACAGACTCAAATGACAGCAGAATTTATACAATGGGAGGACAAAAAGTAGTAGTTCCTTTTACGAGATGCAATATGGCATTTTTACTATGCTAAAAACTAGATTCAAAGCAACCCATTGTCATGCATGAAGTTCTCCACACAAAGGCAAATCATTATGAAGTGATCAGAACCCAGCTCAAAAGGCCTCATTATTTTAAACAAACAAGCACTACCTCATTTTTCTCTTGTTTGGCGGATCCCTGACTCTGTGCTGCACTGAGTTCATTTTCTGGAGCTGAGCTCTGGCACGAGGTCTCGCTGCCGATGGGATGCTGGGGCTCCACAGGAGTATCACTTCATGCAGCAACATGGAAAAGAAGAGATACTTAACTGAGAAAAATTAAGAGTAGAAAAATCAAGAGGAGAAAGATAACATTCTAGAGAGTAAGATCTGGTAACACAGGCATGCAAACTACTTAAGTCACATCAAACTGAAGATAACTGCTTAGGCAAAAAATGCCACTTGGAATGTGTTACACTAAAGAAAATAAACTCCCTTAGGAAAAAATGCCACTTGCAATGTGTTATACCAAAGAAAATAAACTCCCTGACAAACAAGAAACACAGCCAGGTTCCAAAAAGCCTTACTATCAAAGCACAGTCAATTTTTTTTATCCCTACACTTGAATTCTATATCCTTTAACTAAGTTACTCAGAACCTCCCATTTCAAAGCAATTATGTGCACAAAATACTATGAGATCAAACTCTTCCCAAAGATCAATTTACCATTACCAATCCACATTTAAACTAATATCCATGGATGTTTAACATCCATCCCCTTAAGTGTTCCTGAAAGTGCAAGGTAGAAAAACGTTTATATTGGCTTTTCTTTCCTTGTATTTCTGCATGACACTCTTTCCAAAATGTTTTGGCAATCCATCAGAAAATGTGCAGTACACATTACAAGCCTTAGATGCCAATCTTCAGTTTTGTCAACTTAAAGTCTTTTACTCAGTGACTTGGAGCAAAGGCTTTTTAGAAGCTATTTCAAACTTTTTGGATACCTCTGTACAACAAAAGTAACTCAGCTTATTAGACGATAATTGCTTAATGAAATCAACTCGCAAAAGAAATACAGTATCTATGTCACATGCAAGAGGAAGCAAGGGCTAGATATACATAAAGCTCAGCTTCCACCCTTTCAAATTTTGCCATTCAGGCTGCTGGACACCCGACCTGAAGTCGGATTTTCTTCTGAAAAATGCAATGCCTTCTTGAAAACTAGGGGTCTGGCCCTGTTCTAATTCTGTAATTCTGACCCTCTAATCCTGACTTTCAAGAGATGTATTATTAAAGAAAAAACATGTTACAAACCTCACATGAAAAGGCCTACATAAAGAACTGCAGCAATTAATAATCTTCTTTAGCCCACACAATGATGTTATTTGTGCAAAATTAATCTAGTACTCCAATTTTGAAAAGGGAATCAAAAACCTCTCAAGAATCAGCTTTAACACTAGACCTTGGTCCACTCACACAAGTGGTAAGGTCTGATATAGATTAGTAAAATTCGAGGGTTCACCATAAACTTGTATCTTCAGGAGGTATACACTTTGTAAAAATGTGACATCAGGGATATTTCCATAACATTTAAGCTATGCACAAGAACTCCAGTTGTGAAGAGCCTGGTAAAACCCACAATTTTAATCAAACAAAACAGCTCTTTTCAAGGTAAGTATTAAGATAAATATTAAAACATACATCACTGTAAGTATTTCCATTATCACTAGTGAACTGACATCAGTTTGGGAGTGTTTGTTTCCTTTTTACTGAATTTAATTACAGCTGCTCTTTACCTTAACACAACATATGGAATATTGCTCCAAGGCAAAACTAATAGAGATACCAGCTGCGGCCTGGACTGATCACCACAGCCCCAATTGTTGTCTGCTGGCCACTGCAACCAAGTGCAGGGCAAGTTACCCGTCTGGTCCTGTAAGAGCGAAAAAAGCTGACAGCTGCTTTCTCGGAGAGTTTGACTATAACCATTAGAAAGGGACAGAACTACTGATCAAAAGAAAGGCCAGGCAGAAATATGAGGATAAACGCTCAACTGGTAAGCACAGTAATTTCACGAATATAAGCCGCACCTCCCAGTAGCCGGGTAGACCACGGGATTTGTCCATATATAAGCCGCACCTGGATATAAGCCGCACCTTTTTTTTTTTAAAAAAAGTGAGGATCCATGTGTAACAAAGTAACAAATTAGGAACAGAATCGCTGCCAGCTGGGTTTGGTGTCAGGTGCTCAAGTTGCAAACAGTTTTTATGGACCAGGGAAGCCTTTAAAGGCAGCCCCAGGCGCCCTCCCCAGCCAGCTCTCACTTCTGGGTTGGCATTTCACTGGGATTTGTCCATAGATAAGCCGCACCTGAATATAAGCTGCACTACTGCGGTAGGCTGGATTCTTCAATGAAAAAGGTGTGGCTTATAATCGTGAAATTACTGTACCATTTCTCCCAGTTGCCAGGACATTTCTCTCAAAAGCCAATTCTGCATTTCATGAAAGAACTTATTAATAGCATAACCCAACTATATTAAAGTTCGATACAAAAGACATAATACCTTCAGCTGCCTTACTCATCTCTTTGGTTTCAAAAATATGAAGTAAATATTTCAGCTGAGCTACTATTCTAACAATTTAAGTGATACAGGAATTCTACAACAATGACATACTGTTATTTCCACTGACTTCACTGGGATATGGAAATTGTTCAAGGATACTTAAGTAACTAATTTACAGTGTCAGGACCAAAACTTGTTATCGAGACTTGAGGACAGAACGCAAGGGAGAAGGAAGATGGGAGTTACAGCTATTTCACTGTGCCCATTTATTTATCTGGAATGGAAGAACACAGTAATACTGAACACAAACCTTAGCTAGACCATACTACATACTCAGAGCATAGTTGTGCTCTGTGCTAGGAAACTTTAAGAAGGCCCAAATTGAATCCATAAGGCTCAAACCCAAATATGAAAATCTACTTAAATTATAAAAGCGTATGGAAGAAAACAGCCCCTATACAGAGTTTTCATTATAACTGAATTTAAACAACCAAGTTATGTTTCAGTGTTACAGTGATGTTCAGAGTTACAGTGCAGGTAAGAACACAGAAAAAATGCAACATAAGCTAAGGCAAGAACAGAGCTCTAGCTGCACTTACCGCTCTGGTGACTCTTCAAAAATGCTGTGACATTCAGTATTCTCAAGCATGAGACTCCTGCTGAGATTCTGGACTCCAGGGTAGTGAAAATTAGCGAAGGAGTGTGACATAGGAGAAGTTTTGGTGCCAAGGTCTGTGACCCGCTTGTCGTGGTTTGTCAATCCACACGAGAGCCCGTCCAAGGCAGGGTTTAAGGAGCGGGTCATGTAAGCGTCCGCTGACTGAGGCCGTCGCATTGGGGATGATGGATAAGGAGAAAGTTTGCTGATAAGAGGTGTCAGAAGATCAGCATAGGCAGCTTTTGTAGGCTTGAGGAGTTTATCAACATGAATGTTAAGCATCTTTTGTTCAAAAGCACAAGAAAACACAGTAGCTGGCAGATTCTGCAGCCACGATAACAAGCTAAGGTCCAAGTCATCACAGCCATTACCACACAAGAGATCAATGCCCAGCAATACTTCACTTTCTGTGATTTCTTCTCCTGTAGCTTTACTCTGACAGAACTCCACACAGCATTCGTAAAGCAATCCCTTCATTACAAGCTGAAACAAGCGATTGTTACTTGCTTTGAAGCCGGCTTCGCTCAGTTTCCTGTCTGCTGGAATGAACTCTGCCACCATGACACAGGCTTCTTCAAAGCAGTGGACCCGAGCAGTGCTGGGATTCCAGTCCTTGAACTCGGCATGGTTGGTGAGGCGAGGCAGTGTGAGCAGCAAGCACAGCTTACTGTAGTCTTCCTTAGAGGGACAGTATTCCTCCAGCGCGTGCAGGCATTGCACAGCCTCTCGCATGGTAAATTCCAGCTGTGGAAACAGTCACATCAACACAGCATGTCTTAGCTTACAATACATGATGTGACCAAAAGTATCTATTCTATCACCATCTGATGAAACCAGGTGGGGCAGTGATCCTTATCTCTGTGGGAGGTATTCTGCTAATGGGCCATCTGTTAAAACCAGGTGAGGCAGTCATCTTTCTTTTCTCTACAACCCATCCATCCTCCAGGAGATGCTCCAGCCAGGGGGAGAAGCCAAGCCTTTCCTACTAAGATAAAAACTGAGATTTGGAACAAAGTAGCCTTTTTCCACTGGATTCCAGAGGAAAACTGGACTTTTCCACATCATCACTGGACCTCTGGAGGGAAACTGCACCCTTCTACGGGACCACTGCTTCAAGACAACTACATCTGTCACTCCAGGAGGATGTACCACCATTTAATGGAACTGCTACCAACACCCTGACTGATGGGGTGTCAGGTTGTATTCTGACTGTCAGTGTTTGGGTTTGTTCTTTGTAATACTGTGTTTTAATTTTCCCAGTAAAGAACTGTTATTCCTATTTCCTGTATCATTGCCCGAGAGCCCCTTAATTTCCAAATTATAATAATTTGGGGGGAGGGGGTTTACATTCTCCATCCTCTCAAAGAGAGGCTCCTGCCTTTCTTAGCAGACACCTGTCTTTCAAACCAGGACAAATCTGCACTGCGTGTCCTTCCACAAGAAAATGCTTGGAGTACACGCAGCCACAGAATTTGTCTGCTATCATTCATGCTATTATTACTGCTTACAAGTTAATTAAAAAAACATGTAGAGTCTGAAATTAGTGATGCAAGTGTAGTCACAAAAGAGAAATTCCTACATGCTTTGACTTCCTAGAAACCCTCACCCAATCCTCTTTTTTACAGATTTATGGAAAATTTTTATGTCACTGCAGGTTTGATGGGCTTAAAATTTCAAATACGTAACTAAGCAGCTCCAATTCTACCATAGGACAAAATGTTACTTCCATTCTCAAAGCCAGCTGACTTATTTTCCCCTTTACTTCTATAACCTATTGCCAGTAGCTTTTAATAAAAGCCTTGTAGGTTACTCTAGTTTCCAGTGATTGGCAGCTTTTATACTGAGATTTTCTGTTCTTCAATCAAAAATGTTAAAGTTCAAAGAGCTCTCAGAAGACACAACCTCCAAATGAACAGAGAGCTTTATTACAAAGTCTGTTGACAGCTAAGAGCCAATAGCCATGTTAAATACTCAAAACCTGACATTTTCAATTACACAGATTAAAAAGCAGTAAAAATCCCCACTTACCCATGTTACCTAGACACTTCAATATAGCAGCCTTTGACCCACAACATGCCAACACATTTTGTAACATTTACAACAAAATAAAGAATATTAATCTGATTTTCCCCCTCTACTGCTATCCTAGTAATGGTATACAGATTGAGCGATCTAAGGACTAGTATTCCTCCCATTGATGACTAGAAATTTAGACTTATTTTAACTTTCTCTATCAAGAAAAAAACCTGAAGTACAACGTAAGTGTAACGGGACAGAGAATTAAAATCAATTCAGTCTGGAAAACAAAATCACTTGTCTTAAAACTACTGTCATTCTTCATTTTTAATTTCATAACATTTTTGTCTTAGAAATTTGGTATTGTTGTATTGTAAACATAAATGAAAAATTAACTAATTTCACAATCTGCACACCTTGTGTGCCAGCTTGTGTTAATGTCTCTTTCTGTATCAAAAACCTAAGTCCACAACTCCTGCTGTTTGCACATTTATGTGAATGAGTCCTTTGTGAACACATCTGCTCCCTCAAAAAAACAAATTCTGACCTTTCTTTCCAAAACCAAGAGAAATTAAGCATATAATTTATTTAAACTTTCATCTTGCCCAAATTACCATAATAAATTTCTATGATTCTGAGTCCTGCTTCAGAATACTTCTGGGAAAAAAAAAAAGTAGTAAAAAAAGCCCTGTACTTTAGCACAATGACCTAAAGCAAATCTGAAGGTCAGGACTACAGACACAGCATATGGTCACTGATCTATCTGCAAGGTTTCAAGCAACCCTTTTATGTACAACTGCATTTGAGACCAGGGAGCCACACCCACTTCCCAAGAATACTGATTACTTAGAAATATCCAGTGCTTCTGAAACCATTTGGTAAAGGCTAAAATTTGTATGTAAAGCTGGGAGCTTCTGCTCTGCCTTTACTGAGACTAATCTCAGGAGGTTTTCTGACAACAAAAAACATCCCAAACCAGAGGCAATTCTTACATGCTGAGGCTCATCTTCTGCTGACATGGCATTGTTCACACATAAGGCTTCCAAGAACTTCTGCTTCATAATAATGTAACGAAACCTGCAGGTGAGAAGAGAAATGCTACACATCTTGCTCCAGTAGTTAAATAATATGCTAGAGACAAGCAGCCTTGTCTCATCAAATTGCATCAAATTTCTGAGTTAGGCATAGCTGCTGTCATAAAGAACTCTGACATGAATTTTAACAAATTGGTAACCAGAAAATATTTAAACAGGAAATAGTCTACTACAAATATCAGAAGGCTAATTAGAAAAAAACCAAACCAAGTACAGCAATCATATTATTTCTTAAATAGAAGTATGACAGAGCATCTATTAAAAGGTTGTATAACACGCATCATATTCCTAAAGTGTATGGCACATGACAACTTATTACAGATTGTGTGCACATATTTTAAGTACAAGTTTAAAAATATATGCACACACTTTAGGGACAGGCTAGTAAAAAAACCACCAAAAACTAAAGTGAAAAACTCGTAACCACTGTTTTCATAGACAATACTTAGAAATCCAGGTATTTTCCAGAACACAGAAAACTGAACTCTGACATACATTCTATTTTACCTTTTCTTGTCGAATTTTTCCATACATTCAAGAGGCTGAATAAATTGAAGAACCTCATCCCACTGGCCATCAAGAATCAATTGCCTAGTAAAAGAAAGGATCATGCCTTGAATGTCACTGGACAAGAACATCCCTTTAAGTAAGCAGCTCATTTAAACACAAAACAATAACTTAAATACACAACAGGTAATCAATTTGCGAGTCATTCTTTTGCGTAAGTGCCAAGGTGACTGTTTAATAAGACTAACAATAAGAGCAAAATCCGAGTCTGTTCTCAATATTTTGAAAAATCACTGCATACTAGAAGAAAAATTAAGTACTTTTAAAAGTACATCAAAAAGGACAAATAGTCCTGTGTCTTCTGCTTTACCTGTTATTCTTATTTTAAAAAAACAGGAAAAAAAATCTTACTTGAAGAATTTGAATAAAGGTACCATTTCAATGAATACATCCAAATTAATAAAAGAACTTAAAGTGAGTTAATTTTAATTGTATAAATATTGCTGGGGCTATTTTATGAAGGGAATGGGAAAGCAAAGAGCTCCCATATTAAGCACATAAAAGGAAGAGCTTGGCAGGAAAGGTGCCAGCACAGAAACTCCAATTCCAGGATAAGTGGGCTGGACTGCACAGATGGAACAGTTCCATTTCTTCATGCCCTCCTATCACACAGAGCTCTCTATAAAAGGCTCAGGCCTACAAAGGAAGGATGAATTTCTCCAACCAAGCTAACAATGAAACAAAAAAAATGATTGGATTAATAACTTGAATCTTTCTGGAATTATTTTTTCATTTCATTTTAGTCCAATATATATGATTTTAATGAAAAGGGAAGACAGGTGAGAAGGTGAGAAGATTTGTTCAGTGATAAAAAACTATTTTTAAATGTTTCAAGAACAGCTGGATAAATTACTTTCTCATGCTTCAATATTATTAAGTACCTTTGGCATGAACAGAAAACATCAATGCTGAAAAACTAGTGTGGATGTACACTGATTCTTTTTAATAATATTCTGGGGGCAATATCCTGAATGGTAAATTGCACCAGCCCTCGTGCCTTGATAATAGATACTCCTTTCATGTTGCTAAATTTAACACAAAGCTAAGTGCTATTTTGAAATGGACATAATATTTTTTTGGGAAAAGCTCTGGAAATCACTCATCCTTGATCTCAGCACTAAAATACTGTAGAAACATTCTCAAAGTCAATAAACCACAGCTTCAGGGCCATGTGATTTGTAAGTAGATAATGTTACGTCACACATGCCAACAGGACTTTCTTTCCCATTGTATTCATGCCTATGGTTTTCCTCCAACTTAGTCAGCACTGACAGTGGCACTTGTTAAGGCTCCTTCCCACCTGAATTCATTAGTGTGCCAGAAAAATAACAAAGCTAAAATGAAAAAGCAAAGAAAAAAAATCTGTGGCAATGCATGCTACTGCTACCTGGTCAGTGACTCTAGAGCTGGAACACACTGCAGGGATGGGCCACAGAATGGGACCACAAAAAAGAATAAGATCAGTTAAGATCTCCTTAAGATCCAGCACAGGGCTGGTGAGTGAATCACAGTCCAACTCCTGTTTTCATAAATGTGGTATTCAAGCAGCAGGAAAAGAAGTCCTACCTTAGGAAGAGCATGTCATCTGAAAACAAGCCATTAATGACTCCACTTTCTTTCTCAAGTGCCAGCATGCTGATGTGAAGCTTCCTCGAGTTCAGAAAATCTAGTATTAGCTTAATTATTTCAGCTTCTTTAACGTTCACTGTTTCTTCAGCCGTCATGATGGCAGCCTAAAAGGAAAGAAAGAATTTCAGTTCAGCTCTGATCAATATCTTGTTTTCTGCTTGCTTAGCAAAGATTGGCTACCAACAAAAATAAAAATGCAGATTTATAGGACAGAACATAGTGGCATTACAAAAATTAAACAAGATTAAGTAATTGATTTTGAGGTTGACTATGAAGCCATAATTAAGACCTTCCAAAATGCCTGGAACTTTTCAATTTCTATCCTATGCATAAGTAGGGGCCCAGATAAAAAAAATCTACCAAGAAATCAATCCTCTAGCAGTGTGAAAATATTGCGCTTACTAAGTCTGCAATATGTAAATTCTCCTTTCTGAAATGCAAACAGTGAAGTTCAAAGAGCATAAGAGTCACTTACTATGTCATCATCCAGAGCTCTCACATATGAACTGAAATATTTCTAGCACATTTAAAAAGCACAGCACACTAAAAATGCCATCTCTCCTTACCTTAGCTTTGAAGTAGTATATGACAGCTAAGTCAGAGGTTTCCATTCTTCTTTCCTAAGGATAACTATTTCTGTCTATTCCCCTCATGAAGGATGTAAAGCTGCCAGCCCAAGGTGGCCTCAGACAGGGCCTGCTGGCTGCCAGACTCGCCTGCCTCCAGCTGTGTGTCCTGGCCCCTCCTGAGCCCTCTTCCCTTCTGTCACTGCAGGAGCTTTTCCACCAGCTCATGTAGCTGGCTCAGTGCTCAATGAGCTGTCCAGCCAGCCACAGAACAAATGGGCAGACGTAGCTGGGGCCAGCAGCTGCTTCTTTAAAGCTCCCACAGATAAGGTCCAAGCTCCTTTGCAACACAATTCCTCCAAGGATATGAGAACTGCAGCATGAACTCCTCTTAGAAAAGCTATACTACATTATTATTTTGGCTAAATCTTGTGTGATTCCTATAAGTATGACTTGCAGTAGAAGCTGTTGAACTTCCTTTTTCAAATTGTAACAAGACTTTACAAGTAACTACCAAACTGATCTGCTGTAAAGAATACAATTTAACAGAAAAAAATTCAGTTTAATCCCATGTTACCTCTGCAAAAAGCGGCAGTGCCAGTTCTCAGCTCTGCAGTCATCCTAGCCCCACAGCTGGGCTGTGTGCTGAACTTGACCACTGCTCTGAGCCAGGCACAACTCCAGCATTTACTCACGTGAAGTGCTAACACAAGGAACTAAAAAGAGCTTTGCTCTCTGGCAGCAGCAAAGTCCTAACCTGACTTCAGTGCACTCTCATAATCACTTTAAGACCAGAGAAGAAACCAATGGCAATGATGAACTCTCAGAGGAGGTAACAGTGCCAGGGAGAAGGAGAGACACTGGAGCACAGTGATGTGAGAAATGAATAAAGTGGGGGGTCAAGGAGAAGATGACCACACAGAGCAGGACAACCACAGCAATAGGTCATAGCTCCCAATGTCTCTCCACTATAATTCAAAAGGAGACAAAAATTGTTTTTGACCCCCTCATGAAATCATTCACTTATGCAGATCCATCAACTGAAAGACAACCAGCTGTGGGCAACCCATCTTGCAAAACAACTTGAAAACAGCATGCAGCCTTCATGTATCTCATCCTTGGAAAACCAGAGTTAACAAGTTATCTACCTGCTACTAGGGAAATATGCATAGAATCTGAGAAAGTTTGAATAAACCAAACAAAACACTCAGAGTATTAACAAGAAATTAGTTATTTACCAGAGAGGAAAGGAAGAGAATTATTCCATGAAACTCCTCATTGATCACCATAAACCAATGCCAGGGAACTTGAATGGATACAAAACCTTGGGCCTTAATTACATGTTTTTTTGTACTACTGTCTAAACCCCCAAATTTTCCACCTTCCTCACAACCGTATGCCAACGTTTTTGCACGTAAGTTTTTGCCAGAGCATCTGACTAGCAAAGCATTTGATTATAGCAGCACAGTTTATTTTGGAACAACAGAGACCTAGTTGTGCCAGATGAAATGGCCTAACTTCTTAAAATGGCTGGGTCTCATTCTCATTTTAGTCACAGAAGACTCCAAAACACCAAGTATTTTGATAGGTTTCATGAAAGACATGCCCAGAGACCATAAGCACACTCTCAGCTAGTAAAGTTAAAAGGAAAAATTAAACTCTGGCTTGAAAGGAGAGAAAATAGACACAGCCACAAATCAAAACCCAGAACTTGTAGAAAGATGCTTTTTCCTTATGTTTTAGCCCTATTTCAACTTCCCCTTTTGGCAACTGGATATGGACTTTTGGTCCCAGATAAAAAAATTCAACCCTATCCTTACACACCGAAGGGGAAAAAAAAAAAGCAACACAAATTTAACCAGCAGTTTAGTGTTAAAATCTTACTTCACAACCTAATCTAAAACATTTACAATTCTCTTAATATGCTTCATGACACTGGTGGTTTTCGTAAAAACTAATTAACCCCCTTGTCAAAAGACAAAGTAAGTCTAAGGCAAAAGTGTACTGAGATTCCCTATCAAAAAATAAAATCAGGCTAAGAATTCCTTTGAAGAGAGGAACATCAAGTCCAACTTTCTTTTCAATCAGGCTCTACTGGACACAAGTGTAAACAGGAAGACACCCTACACAACTTCAAAGCTTGTCTTAATTATTTATATATTATACTGATGACAAAATGAGCGTATTATTCAGTACTTTGATTCAGAGTACATCTACATTATGTAAAATTGAGCATCTGAGAGCTGTCTTCCATATTCCATTGTAGTGTTTTTTTAAATAAGAGGTCCTGAACATGGAGCCTCTGACAATTTGAACACTTAACTTCATTTACTTAATTTTCATAAATCAGGGTAAAGAATGGTTGCACCCTCCCTATTTGATATAGGACTAGTAACAGAACTTTTGGGGTACAGTAAAGAAAAGAGTATTACAACATCCAGACGTAGTTTGGATAGTGAACTTCTGAAAGAGTTGAAGTACACTGATAAGCTCATCCATTAACAGTATTATGATAATATTCAGTGTGCATTCCCTATCAGTGCAACATAAAAAGCTAGAAAAGAACAGTAAACCTATCAGAGAAGATTTTCACGTAATTGATGGTTTTTAGTCTGATGAACTCAGACTTCTCTTATAAGCATTATGCTGTCAAAGTAATAAGCAGTATTTTACCATGAAATTATAAATATGCACAGGCTTACACATCACCCTCTATGAAGTCTATGAGGTTTTCTGACACTCACTGCTATGTCAGTACATGTATAAATAAAAATAATAATAATTAAAACCCAAAGGACAGCAGGGAAACTCAAGATTAGAGCTCAAGCTGCATCTTTGGTCCATCACACTGCTTTGCTTCCTGCCAGCACATATGGCACATAACGTCACAATCTGATCAGCTCAAGCTCTAATACTCAAGAATGATTGAAGCACAGCATTAGCTTGAGGTATAAATGAAAGCAAACAAGAATTAGAGCTTAATAATTCAGGTGCCCTGTACTAAGCACATTTCTGATACAGCCCAGTCTTTTCAGAATGGCACTCCTCCCCATCTTCCTTCCATGCCCTGTCCACCCCCTCATATCCTCTGCTAGTTCTGCCTTCAAATTTATTTTCCTCCGTCAGGAAAAACAAAAAACTTGCCACAAACTTGACACATCCTTCTGTCTAACTGGAGTGGACAAGATGTTTAAACAAGTTCTTTGGAACAATACCTAATGCTAAATCTCCCAGTGAGAAGCTTCACCCTTGCTCTGTTCTTACCGATGTTCAAAGAACATGCCAACAGCAAGAACCCCCTGATGTTGTTAAAAGCATAAAAAAAACCCTCCCAAAACATTAAAACATATATACTATTTTAGGAAAATGTTTATAAACTAGAAGCATCTAAAGATAGGTAGCTTAAAGAGAAAGACTGTTTATTACTTTTTCAAATAAATTAAAAATGCATATGCATTCACATGATAAAAATTAACAGTACAGTTTAATATTTTTAAAAAATGAACTGTGAAATTCTACAGTAAGTGCTATTCATATGTCATTTATCAACTGAAACAAATCACTTGCTGATAGCATAGAACATACATTTGGCAAATCAGGCATAAAACAGGAATATAAAGTCTCTATCTATTCTGAAATACAAGAAAAAAATAATAAAGTTCAAATCTTAAATGTCATGCTGTGATATCAGTGACACTTAAAGGGACATTCAATGCCAAATTAGGAGCCTTGGTTCACTGACAGCTGCGATGCAGACCCAAGAACCTTAGCAACCTGGTGAGCTGTCACAGAAAACCTCAGTGTGGACAAGTCATACATATTTAAAAGCCTGACTATTTTGCATTAAGCTATTTCACCTTTTAATCCACCCCACAGTCACTTACATTTGACTCCTGTGCCTTCCTAGAGGCCACTCCAGACTTCTGGCTACACAGAGCACACAGTCAGTCCCTAGTGGTTCCATTTCTGAAGTGCCCTCAATCATCTTACAGTTATTCTACATCAAATAAATTTACACCAAAAAAAGAAAAAGAAAAAAAAGAAAAAAAAAAGACAAAAAAGACAAAAAAAAAGGAAAGATGATAGGCCCAATTTTTATCACAACTGATTCCCACAGCAGCCAGCAAAGCTTACTCAAACCCATTTCATCCTAAGAAATCATGTAATTCATTATCTCAAATGAAAGGCACTGAGCATGTCAAGGCCTGAAGACAAAACCTTCACTAAACTTTGCACAGCTGAACTCTGAGACCTTTTCTACTCCAATACACAGCAAATCGGTGTCCTCTTACACACCAGCCTTTCCTGCCTGACACAGATTTTTCACTGGCTTGCCATCCAGTAATCCATTTTGTTCCCCTGCTTAGATCAGCTGTTGCTCCCGGTAATCCTTGTCTCACCACGCTTGGGAGGTGACCGCAGAGCTCAGCATTCACCAGCCCCAGCTTCAACACGTACACGCCTTGCCCAGCGCATTCCGCACCGCGAATGACAAAAAGGTGACATTAAATTATGCAATACTTCACATCACAATGAAAACATAAAGCAGAAAAATAAGAAAAGCCAAACAACTTCCAAAGGCTAGATGTGAATGCATTCTGACTGTAATACCCCACGCTGTTCCAACATGTTTTTCCTCTCCTTGCGCGACTCCATACGGAATCCAGCTCCGCCCGGGTTTACAGCAGCCGACCCGGCTAACTGCGCCGCGCATCAGCATTTCGGGAACGTGAGCTCAGCACCGGCGGCGGGCAGGCCCGCACGGCCCCGGCGCGGCTCCCGCGGGGCGGCCCCGGGCACAGAGCTCTGCCCCGGCCCGCACCGCGCCGCGCCCGGGCCGCCCCGGCCGGGCCACAACAAAGGGGCGGTGGCGCTCGGGCGTCGCCGGCAGCCGAGGCGATGCGCCCCCCGCGGGGGAGCCACGGACGGGCCCCTGGGCCGGCGAGGACGCCGGGCAGCACCCACCTGGCGCCGCAGCAGCCGCAGCCTCCGCCCGCAGCCCCACCGGCCCCCGCCCTCCGTCCCGCCCGCTCACCTGCGGGGCCCCGCGGCCCGTGCGCGCCGGCACCGGCGGGGCGGGAGTGGAAGATGGCGGCGGGCCCGGCTATGCGGCGGGCGGGCCCGGCCCGGTTCCGCGATCTGTCTGGTGCCGCTGTCGCCCCGCTCGCTGCCCGGCGGCGCCCCGCGGCCCTCTCGGCGCCGCTGCCGAAGTGGAAAGCGAAAGGGGCGGGTCGGAGCCGCCCCGCCGCGGGGGCGGGAGGGAGAGAGGGAGGGACAGATGGCGGCGGCGGCCGCGCTGGGCGGGGCCGCTTTGTTCGCGGCGGGGCGATCCCCGAACTCGCCCGCCCCGCGGGCAGGGCCGCGCCCCGCGCTGAGGGAACGAGGGGCGGGAGCCGGGCGGGGCCGCAGCTGCTGCCCGGCGAGTGCGGAATCCCCCGCCTCCCGCGGTGCTCCTGCCGGTGGGAGCACTCACGCAGAGCCCAGTGTCGCCTCACAAAGGGCGGCCAGGCCGTGGTCCCGGGCCTTCCCGAGCCCTCCGACGCCCCCGAGGCACGCAGCGCGCCCAGCACACGAGCAGGGCAGGAGCGGCGCTGCCCGCCCGCCACCACCCGGCGCGCTGCTTCAGGCTTGTTGGCAGCACCTTTAAGTATTGCAGGAGGTGCTGCCGCCTTTCAGGTTTGCCGGGGATTTTTTAGTGTGCTTATGCTGTCATCTGCTTCTTGAGGCTGTTAAGCGAAGCACGCATTCTTTACAGAAATCTTATGCGTGCATGCGTGATACCTGGTGGATTCATATATAATTTGACTTTCAGTTACATTTTTGTAATTGTCAAAAGATTATGGCACCTCAGAGTCGTTATGGTGAACAGTCAATAAGCTTGCTCTGTGTTTATATGTAGTGGTGAGATGCTAAAATGCAAGTAGAGCACTTGGACAGAGTGCTCCTGAACACACTGCAGTGCACTGGCAGGCCCTGCCAAAATGGTGGCAATTTTCTGAGAGGTGATGCACGATTTTAAATTATTTTTTCTTTTTATTTTTAAATTAGGCATGTGTGCCATGCATCAGAGATCCAGGGAAAGTTGTCAGGGTTCTGACTGAAGCTGAACTGGATTCTCTGTCCCATTCACAAAATGTCAGGGAAGTCAAATCTACTTACTACCTGTTTTTCTGAGAATCTGCTGAAGGGCAGAGGGGAACCTTGTTATTCTCTCTTCTTTCTGAACAGGAATACAAATGTCCCAAAGGCTGTCCAGTGACGAGTGTGCCTGGCTGCACAGCAGGACTCTGCCATGTGCAAAGAATGTGGAACTCAATGCTTCCTTTTGTCAAGTCCCAGTTTCCTGTCCCGGAATATGGTAAAACATTGAAAGCTTCTATTTTCTTCCAAAGCCACATGTTGCTTAGTTGCCTTTGGAGGTGCTACTTAAGAGAAAATATAATTATAGAAATGAAACTGTTTTCCAATACATACAATACAGTAGAGATGATAAATCCGGGGGAGTGTGAAAAAAAAAATTACTTTCATTGTCTAAACTGAGTGGTATGTATAACTTTACTGAGCATAAGTATGAAGAGTCCACTTAAAACTTTGTTTAACCTACAAAATTTTAGGTAAGCACAGGTAAATTTAATTGTAGAGTGGTTTTACAGTAGTTTACTAATCTTTTGTGCAGTAGTTTTGTTTTCAGTGGAGGTCCTGAGACCAAATCTGCAAGACCATCTCTGCATGGCAAGAAAGATAAAGCTTCTTCCCATTTATGGACCTAAAAAGGAAAATTATGGATTTAAAATTATTCTGTCTCCCGCTCAATGTTCCAGAATGCTGGACCTTTCACATATAAGCAGCAAATTCCTATACTTTGGAAAGAGATTACAAGAACTATCAGGAAGAAATATAGAAGAATAGGTAGCAGTAGTTGGTGGCCCTGCTTGGTGAGCGGGGGGCAATCATACTATTATTAAGTTTTGGTGAAGATACCATAGTAGCATCCTATGGGAAGAGAGCCGATGGAAGATCTTGTTCTCGGGTTCTTTGCAACTCTTTACTTAAGCACAGAAACGTGTTTGGGATGGTCTGAGCTTGCTTTGAACTCCCTGCTCATTACTATAAAAAAGGTAACTCCCACAAACAGCAAAGCTGTTGGGTGTGGGTTTTAGAGAGCTTGAAAATCAGGATTAGTGGAGGAGGAGATCTGCATTGCCTAGTGACAAAACAGGGTGCTGCAGTCTGTGCTTGGAGCACTGCAGGAAAGAAAACAGTAATTATGTGACTGTTTTACAAATGTTGTAGGTTAAAAATGAGACTCTGGAAAGCAATGCCATGGCAAGGGCCCTGGGAGTCCTGGTCAATGGCGAGTGGGACATGAGCCAGCAGAGCCCTGGCAGCCGGGAGGGAGGGACATCCCTGTCCTGGGGCCACCACGCACAGCATGGCCAGGCAGGGGAGGGGATTGTCCCCTCTGCTCTGAGTGCTGGGGGCAGCTCTGGGTGCCACGATATAAAACAGACACTGAGCTGCTAGGGAGCATCCAAAGGAGGCCACGAAGATGGGGAAGGGCCTGGAGGGGAGGCCATGAGGAGAGGCTGAGGGCACTGGGTCTGTTCAGCCTGGAGGAGACTGAGGGGAGACCTCAGTGCAGTCACAGCTTCCCTGGGAGGGAAGGGCAGGGGCAGGCACTGATCTCTACTCTGGGGCCACAGTGGCAGGACCCCAGGAATGGCCTGAATGGTGTCGGGGGGGGTTAAGTTATTTTTCAGGAAAAGCTTTTTAATCCAGAGGGTGCTTGGGTTCTGGCACAGGCTCCCCAGGACAGAGGTCACAGCACCTGGCAGAGCTCAGGAAGTGTTTGGACAATGTTGTCAGGTACAGGCTGTGATTCTTGGGCCAGGAGTTGGATTCAGTGATCCTTGAGACCCCTTCAATTCAGCTGATTCTGTGATTCTGTGTGTTTGCTCTAAAAATGGGCCAATCCCAATTTTCTATATTTGTAACACAGCCATTCAACTCCTTATATTTTATATTTACACGTTCTTGTAAAAACTTTGAAAAAATTATGTCAAAAACTTAATTCTGAAACAGTTTTTACTCATTTCAATAAAGGGTTTCCAGAACTTTGAGGAGACAATTCAGCATAATCTATAGTGTTCTTTATGTCAGCACCATAGCTCCAGTTTCAGGTAGTTTAAACAAGAAAAACACTGATCCAAAGTATAATCTGGCTTCAAGTAATTTAAATAATTGCAGGCTTGTGGGGCTTGCCAAGTCTTGTACTGCAGACATTTAGATCAGTCATGATGAAGAAATAATTAGACAGAGCTGCTGTGATGGAAAGCTCCATATTAGCTTTTAGTCTTTCTACAAAGCTCCATTAACTGTGACATGAAACTACATATAGATATTACTTAATATATCTCCATGAAGTTCATATACCTTTAACTGAAAATTTAAACACATGTGGAAAAATAATCTTTTAGTATCTTGTTCAAAAATTTGTCAGTGGATAATGAAATACTTATTTACCCCTAAGCATTTTATTCATCAAGTTGTTTGCAATGTTGAGTAAGATTCAGAAGAAAGTTTTAAATAACTTTTTTTCCAGTGAATGCTTACCTTATTTGTGTTGTTTTCTGCCCCTTCTTCAGTCCTGATGGCTATTAGCTCTTCTGATCAGTGGAAGTTCTGTCTAACATCCATCAGCATTATCTATCCTTTAATTCAGCTTCATCTCCCAAAGACTTTGTACTGAAATGTGCTTGTCTCTTACAGCAATGGTTTCAAATGTAAGAGCTATTTTTCTTTCTTGCTAGAAGGAAATAAGCTGGAGTAACTTCTCTGCCATGTTTGACTCATTGCGGTAGTCGTCTAAATAAAAAATGTACAGTAATTTCACGATTATAAGCCGCACCATTTTCATTGAAGAAGCCTACCGCAGTAGTGCGGCTTATATTCAGGTGCAGCTTATTTATGGACAAATCCCAGCAAAATGCCAACCCAGAAGTGAGAGCTGGCCGGGGAGGGTGCCTGGGGCTGCCTTTAAAGGCTTCTCTGGTCTATGAAAACTGTTGCAACTTGAGCACCTGACACCAAACCCTGTGCTGGTGCGATTCTGTTACTAACTCGTTACTTGGTCGCACATGGATCCTCGCTTTTAAAAAAAAAAATGGTGCGGCTTATATTCGGGTGCGGCTTATATATGGACAAATCCTGTGGTCTACCCGGATATGCGGCTTATAATCAGGTGCGGCTTATAATTGTGAAATTACTGTATTTGTTATTCTGTAAGTGAGCAAGTAAGTCTGAAGGTAAATGTGTATTTGTATGTATGCATATACAAACACACTTCAAATATATTTTTTACCTAAATGGAACAGACTGCTTTTAAAAATAAATTGCATATAAATGTACATAGATGTATATGTTAAATATATATTTTTTTTTTTCCCTGCCATCTACACCTGGAATAAGAGTGTTTATAGAGTTTTTTCCCCTTTTGTTGTTTTTCATTTACTTAACTAGAAAATGTTAAAGCAGCTGTAAAGGGCTGTGACTGTCAAGATACATCTTTATAGCCACAATTCTTCAAGCTGCTTATTCAGTTTATTAAATTAGTAGCAAGATGGCAAAGAAATGCTAATTTCCTATCTGAAGAGATCTAAATGGTTTAGCCCTGTGTCTTTTTTAGTAAGTTGTTGGAAAAAAAAGACATCTGACATGGATCTGATCAGTAGAGCTGGATTTGAGACACAAAGATATTTTTGGCATCACATTTGTGTGGTGATCAATCTGAAACCTTCCGTTCCAAGCATAATTCTCTACACTGGATCCCACAGCAGCACAAATTTGAATCAGAAATTCTATGCAAATTCAGGCACACAGCACAGTCAATATGTCAAATTAACCAGGGCATGAGCTGCAGTTTCTTGGGGATGGTGTTATTTGCCAAAAGATAGAAAAAACAAAGTCTGTGCTAAAGCAGATCTATACAAAGGCTGTTTTTAGAGGAAAATTTGGAGCTGGGCTCACCATTCAAAAAACAGCTTTACTGGGTGCAACTGTGTGTTTGTGTTCCAATATAATTCATAGCTTGTTGTCAGCCTGTTTATGATGCTGTAAAGGGAACTGACTGCACTGCCTGAAAAATAACCAGTTTTCAGGGGGAGGAGGCAAAGCTATTAATTTTCTTCAATGGTAGCTTTCAATTCAGCATTAAAAGCTCTACTGTCAGATTGCTGGTATTCTTGAAGTTACCTTTCAAACAGCTCTGCAGTTCTGAGATTCTTTATCTGTGTAAGTTAGCCCTGCAACTCAGTCTGCCTGTTGACAGTACAGGGATGTCATGACCACTTTCAGCAAGTCCTTGCTCTTACTCTGCAACCCAGCAGGACAACACAGGACAAAACACCAAAAAAGGCACGATTTGGACTGGAAAAATTACTAATTTACAAATCTGGAAGAGGCCGTAGTGTTTCTGTTCAAGATAGCAACACTAGCAAGTACATTTTCACTAGAATTAACACACATGGTTTATATAGGAACTTGACAAAGACTTCAGTTCACCTTGACAACCATTCAGTCTGAAGCAAATCTTTTAACCTGACCAATACATTTGTGTGGCTTTGGAAAAATGGAAGCTAACGAGAGCCCAGAAGTTTATCAGATGACTTAAAATTGTGAAGTTCTTGTGAAGAGAACAGGGTAACAACTTGTCCTCGGGAATGAAGTCTATTCAATTATTCAATAGCCTTCCTCTGTTAACATCAGAAATCTAGATTATCTATGGAAGTATGACCAAAGATGGGAAACAGAAGAAGAAATTGTAATGGTGCGTATTTCCTACAATTTCCACATTGCTGAAATATAAGAAGGAAAAAGATTTAAACATTAATGTGAACATTTTGTGATTTTAGTTTACATTTGGAGGTAAGCAAGAAAACAAAAAAAAAGTTATTTTGGTGCCATGCTTTTATTTAAAGGAAAGGAAAAAACTACACTGTACCACATAAGTAGCAATGACAATATTTTACAGCACAGCATTTGAAAAAATATGGAAGCTATGCTCCATAGAAGTGGACAAGTAAGCACACAATACGCTGTACATTTTTCAACAGTGCCCAATAAATCATAATTAAATAGCTGAATTTGGCTTTAAACAGCCAAATAATAAAAACTAACAGTCATACTAACATTAAAAAAAAAAATCAGTAGCTATTATGACTGTTAGAAGATGAAATTTCGCTCCAAAAACTAAGACGAGAGTTTGGCAATTCAGTCGTAGCAACAATAATAATACCCCTGATGAAAGCACCAGTGTGTTCTGGAAAGGTCAGTGATAAATACTGGCCTTTATGGAAAGCTTTCTTTTTTTTTTTTTTTTTTTTTCTTCATTTTTTTTAAACATGATCCCAACCAAAGATCCACTGTAATTAGAAAATTTGCAGGCTTAAAAAGGAAAAGCATCTCTAGCTTTACTTTTCCTGTATTAAGTAAAACCTTATACTGCGAGCAATGAAATTTTCAACGGCATTATTCACATTCTACTTTTAGACATTGCACAAATCTTTAACCTGTTGACAAATGCAAACCTCATAATACATTCAGATATATTTAAAATTACTCAAATAATTCCTGTCACGTATTTAAGCTCACTTTGATTAGGTTGATGCGTGTGTCGTTATGGTGTTGCAAATCTTCAGTTAAATCATAGAACAGATTTTAGAAATAAAAAGCCTCCCATGATAAAACTTCTTTTGAAGTTATTCACCATATGTGTGTGTCAGTTAATTCCACCTCCTGGTTTCTTGAATCACTGTATATTATACACAGTTTCATATTGTTATTCAGGATATTCCTACAATGGTATCTGTAGGAAGTGTCTAACAGGCAGAATGTGCAAACCCTCTTCCCCCCTTTTTAATATTATTTATATCCTATATACACAATATGTATACACTTGAAATATAAGAGTTACATATCCTGGTGATATACATGCAAACAGTAGGAATCAGCTAACCACAAATAGTTTTGAGCCACATACATATTAAACATGTATTTTAAAGTGTTTTTTCTTTTTTTTTTTTTACAGTTTTAACAAATATACATAAATATAAGAACATAAATTACAGTAAACTGACAGCATTTTTGAGAAAATGTTTATAATCCAGATGCACTGGTGCCTAAGGCCTTATAATAATTTAAAAAAGTACTGTTCTAAACTGCTTAATGACATCTCATTCCTGTGCATCTTTTCTCTAAGTAAATGAGCACATTGTAGTAGTGAGGCAGTTTCTCTCAAAGCAGTTTAATGAGAGAAATACAAACATCATTTTAGTCTCCCATGAAACTGAATGGACTACATACTTACAGCACAATACTGTCTTATGTGAATGGAGTTGTCACAATACTGAAACAGAACAGAATCACGAATCATTCAAGTCTTTTCCTGAGAATGAGATTTCCCTCCCCCCCAACAAATTCTCTGGTGTATGATGTTATCAAAAAGCCACAGATTTAGGGGAGGCTTCAAGTTTGTGTTTGCTTTTTTTTTTTTTTTCCAGAACAGTGCTATGTTAAAAGCAAATTATAAGAGAAACAAACACTGAAACAGGATAGTGATTTATAAAATAATCAAACACTGTTTTGAAATAAAATGCAGCCCTTTATAAATAATACTGAAATATGCCTAGAGCTTGGTTTTGCAAATGGTCATGTTACAGATTTACTGAAATGTCAGTTAGGCTTTTTTTCCATATGTACTTAAAAACTGCTGTGTCACAAGACATCATCTGTTAGTGTCAAGAAAATAATTTACAAAGACATACTGAAAATTCTTAGCAGATGTCTGTTCCCTAGAAAACTGATTCAAGTCTGAGTTAGCAGATCTGAAGGCAGGAAGTGGCCTGGATCTTTACATCAATGGGAATTAGTTACACAACTTCTCAAAGATCTGTGACTTAGTGAATTCTGTGGTTCTTCTGAATATTTAGTGCTCTCTTGGGCAACATCAGGGATCTAATTCTGAATGTTTCATGAGTTCCTATTCCTTCCTGGAAGAAGCAGGACCTGACCATGTGCTTTCACTCTAGCTGGAAGAGTGCAAAGCAATGAATGCACAATTGCTTAAACCATTTCAGAAACCTACCAGATCTCTTTACTTTGAGTTTTACTGGTGTTAAGAACATGCACATGGTTAGTCATTACATCTCAGATGGCAACTTACTGAAACAGAAATAAATTGCACCACCTTTACCCTGAGTTGTTAAATAATTCATCTGAAGGAAACTTCAAGCAGTTCAAAGGTTTTTCCTTTACTGTTTAGTTTATAAGCAAATCAGTACTATTTAATTGAAAAAGAATTATAAATACACAGGGGAATGAATCTTGATTTTGTTACAGCACACAGTAAGGATCTTGGAGAACAGACCCATTCAGTTGTTATTCAGTGACATACAATTTATCATTTAGTCTTTACTGTAAGTCAGTATGCAAAGTTTGATGGTATTGGGAATATTAAGAAGTTTTTCTTTAGTGAAAGAAAAACATTTCAAGACAAGCACAAATACAAACATATAAGGCAACAGATGTAAAAAATGTAGTTTGAGTCACTAAAGAGGAACATTCAGTGCTTCAGTGTATCTAATCAAAATACAGAGCAAATACACTCTGTATGTTGCATTAGCACATATAAATCTCCACACAAGTCAAACATTTCCATAATCACTCATAATTATTCACCTAAGAGTTAATCTTCTGCACTCCTAAACACTGTGTTTACATTCCAGTTGGACATGATAATAGAACTCGGTGTCCAGTTTTAAGTTCTAAGAGTCTTGTTGGCAACTAGAAATCTATTTCCTATAGGCAGTAAAGATGAAGTGCAAGTTTATCATAATTGTCTCAAGCAAATTTTTCCCCATCTACTATGCCTTGGTGGGTAAGAGTTTCTTAGGAGTTACTGGTCTCTTGGTTTGCCACAAGTGGCTGTGAATGGTAATTGCATCAACACTGGCAGACAAAGTTTTGGCAGGTATGTGGCTAAATTGCTTCCTGTCAGAGTTGTATTTATACAGTCCCTCTATCATTTTCTTTGTGATAGATTTGGGACCTATTCCTGTTAATTTATTGATTTCTTCTGTATCAGGGCAGTACGTATACAGAGATCTGAACTGGCAGCCTGAATCCCGGAACAAGATTAAGAAATTATTGGCATCAGATTTTTCCATTTCCTTTAAAAGAAAGAAAGAAAAAAAGAAAGAAAGAAAAACATTCAGAATATGAGTTCTGCATTGTAATTAGAAAACATTTCAATTCATTAAATTTCATTTTGAATCAGTTTTCTACTAGAGCTGAAACTTATGTCTAACTCTGTTCCCTTACAGACCTTATTTTCAATCATTAGAATTTGCTAAGCTTCACTTATCTGAATCTTGATAGGGTAGATATCCATCTCAACCATAACCTAATTTATTTAGACAATTTCAGCTATGCTTGTTTAGTTGTACAGACATCTCAAAAGTCTTTTTGTAGAACAAATAATTTCATCATCCATTTCATCAAGCTGGTCTAATACTTGCAAATTTGGGAACAGGAAACTAGACACATGTCTCGGTATGTCTGAAAGATCCTCTGTTACTAAAATGGAATTTCAGTCATCCCTAAATCCACTCAAACCATGATCAAATCATGAAGTCAGTTGAAATGTATTGAACAAAAGTTTTTTATTAGCTGAAATCTTCAGATTCCTATTCCACCTAACAAACCTCCTATGGGACACCATGCCCTGAACACATACAGCTTCTATGAAGTGATGCTTGCTTCATCCTAGAGTTAAACATGACATTTTTGCAGCTATTTTTTTTCTGGGATTTCTGAGGGTCATTTTGCTCCCAGTTACTTAAACTGCAAGAGTGTGTCCTGATTCCTGATTTGGTATTTCCAAAAAGTGTCTGGAAACACAGAGAAAGCAGCATCTAGACATGGATGCAGAAGGATTACGAAGAGAAGAAAGGGCAAGAAATATTGCTGTGAAGTTTATTCCAGAAATGAAATTCAGTCTGGATTCCAAGTATCTGTGAGGTTTGGTATCAGCTCATCTGATGTATTTGTAATAGCTGGTAAATGGAACGGTCCTGTCAGTCTCAAGGCTCAGGCTGTGTTATTCCTTTTGCCTGGAAACACACAGTCCCCAAGTTCTTAGAATATTTGTGCATCTTCAGAAAGGTTTATAGCAGTGTAAGAGAGAAGACTGGAAGGCACCTTCCTGTAGCAGAAAGTCCTGAATTTGCCCTACTGCTTGGAAATTGGAGAAGAGCCAAGAAGGGGATTTCAATTCTTTCTGTTTATGAGGGTGGTAGGTTTAGTTCTAAAGTTCCCAATCTGAGGATCTCTATGTATAAGGGAAAACAACTTTGGGAGCAAAAAATGAAAGCCTAGATACTGAAGTTCCCCCATAAAACAAGCAATAACTATTAATTAAACATGTGAATTAATTCAGCTTCCTATGCTGCGAGTCAAAGTAACAGCTCTTGTTTCTATGGCACTGGAGAACCTTTCTGCCTACACAAGAAACAAGTCACAGAAGTTACTCCATCCCTTCACTGATTGCTGCCATCATCTTTGAGATTTCCTTTCAGTATTTATGTTTTAGAGTCTCCATAATGCACATAGGTGTTTATGCTTTTAGGGGAAAAATACTCTTACCTCCAGGATCTTTTTCTTTTGACCTTCATTTACTTTTCCAGCCAGGCAGCAATGTGCCAGTGCATTCTGAATTATATATTTATTGGATTTAGCACTGGGTTCTTTGAAGAGCTTTGGTCCTATGTAAAAGGAATGACAAATAAGCTAAATTAATCAATAAGCCAACAAAGAGTTACTTTGAATGCTGTGAAGCACTTCTGGTGTGGAACTTTTGCATGCATAGGAACACAAATCCGGGAATAATACAGAATAAGGTTAGAGACAACAAATTTCACAAGCAAGTAAAATGTCATTCAGCTGTCATTGAATTTACTTACAAATGTGTCTTTCATTATTAAATCATTATTATTGGCAGCTTTGGTAAGTATTTTTTCTCTCAGAGGATCTTTGCTATGAACAACAAAACATTTTGCTTTTTCTAACCAAAATTTAACCAGGAGAGAAATTCTAACTAGGAGAGAGCAAAGTCTTTCTTTTTCTTTTTCTTCACCTGTGCTTTCAAGGCTGCAAGGTTTAACAATGAGACATACTCAGTGCTTAGAGTAACTGTTGCCTGTCCTCTTTGGAATTCCACAAACATTTTATCCAAAACCAGAGATGAAAGATCTGGCCTTACACTTGACAGGTTATTCTGTCTGTAAAATTATTAACCTGGTTGAAGAAGAAATCTCCTGTTTAAATTTCTGAAATGTGTGTGTACTTGGGTCAAGACCATTTAAAAAAACCCAAGACATTAGTACCAATTAGGAAAATAATGTACAAGCATCAATTAAATTTAAGATTAAATCTCAGTTTGTCTAAGTTATGGGGAAAAAAACCCTAAAAAATACCTTATGCTACTGTTCTCACAAAGAAATTGACATTAGGTTGGCAAAAGTGGAGCTTTCATAATCCTGATGATGCAAGGTCTTGGCAGTATCATGTGTGGTATAGTTAGAGGAAAGGGAGGAAAATACCATTATTATTTGATTAATAATATAATAAATAATTAGTAGTCTGATCATAAAGTTCTTCATAAACAACAAAGGATTTGTTAGGAAACAAATAGTGCAGAACATTTATATTTGCATTACTAAGAAGATTTCCTGCTTTTGCAATTTGGTTTTTGAATTTTGTAACTCTATTCTAAATTGTGTTGAAATATCAACACTTTGTGCCTTGCTAGAGACGCTACTGAAGTACAGAATGATCTGTGAGCCCACGTGCTATTGTGAGCCTGACTGCTGTTTATTGTGGTTATCACAAATGCTGTTGAGTCACTACTTTAATTCTGGATTTAAAATGTTAACCTTGTATTATTACCCTCTACTTTGAAGGGTAAAACTCAATCAAGTTTTAGGAAACCAAATCAAGGTAACTGAAAACTTTTCATGCATAGAAGCACTAGTAGGCGGGTACTTTTCTGACTTGTTCTAACTGACCTGTGTACTCTGTAGCAGAGGCGACTGAAGAAGTTGTAGATGCATTTTCCCAATCTTTTTCTCCATTACGACTACCACAGCGGCTTGGAGATAAAAATCCTTCCACAGATTCAGACCTAAACATTAGTTTTAAAATCTATTAAAAAAATTCACGAAGTTCAGCTGGAAAGCATTCTGATATGAAAAGAAGGCAATGATCTGAATTGCAAATTATGAACCTAAATGCACAATATTTCATGTGCTTTGAGTGATGCAAGAAGTTGGTCTTTAGGTGAGGTATATGTTAATTCTTGGGCTACATCTGGGACAGAAACCTAATAGATGTTCTTGGTTGTGGAATAGAATTACTAAGTGGAAATTCGTGTTACTTTTAACATGTACTGGCAAACCAATGTTATCTCACATAGTGAACAAACCAGTTCTTGATAGTATGATGAATATGAAGTAAAATTTTAGTTCATATGTACTTATGACTGCAACAACTGGCAGTGAGAACTGTATTTAAGAAAGCAAAAAATTTCTCTTATATTTTTTGTTTTCACAAGCCATAACTTCTGGTGCTGTAATTCTTCAGGCTGCAAGCAAATGTGGATTATTTTGTATTTAAAGGTCTAAACAAGTTGCCAAGTCTTCTTAAATTATTACAAGATATATAACATTTTTGATTGTGGCTACTGCAAAAGCCAGTCACATTTGCAGCTTGGAATGAAAGTTTTCTAAGCGAGAAAATGGCACACGATAAGGAAAAAAGTGGTATCATATAAAAATTTGTGTGCATGCTCATTTCAGTAAAACCAGCAACAGATGAAAATTCAATTTATAATATATCTACACCTTTTGTGATTAGCCCCTGTGTGAAGAAGGTGACAAATGTATCACTGAGATTCTCTCAGTGGGATCATCAAAACCAATGGTGATGCGAGGACAAGGTGACAATAAGGGTTTGGAAAGATACTGAAAATTCTTTCAACTCTGTTGCTTTTATAATGTTTTAAAAGTCTCAATCCCCTAAAGAAATCCAAAGCGTGAGGAATATATCCTGCTCATTACAAGCAGAGTACAGCACTGTACAACTCCAGCTCCATCCACAGGGTCATCCCCTGCAAAGCCTGTGTAGATGAGCAACATCAAGACTTTTGTAATAGCTAATACAGCTGGAAGAAATCCCCCTCACAATTAAAACTGACAATTTTTAAGAGATGACAAGAGATATTAGGCTAATTGGATCATTTATGAAATTTTCTTATGCAATAAGTAGAAAGTCAGTTCTTGAGACATCAAGGTAATTGAGAAGTCAACTGAAGCCAGCTGCAGGTTTGTCAGAGTTGATGAATAATGTGTAGTAGCCATGAAGGCATGACATGCAATATCATAATATGTAGTAGTCCTTATCAACCCCCTTCTCATAGTTTGCCTTTCTTCCCTATTTCTTTTTTATGCAAAGAAAATAGCATTTGTCTGAATATTATCCAGTAGTTTACAGAAATATTTGTTTTCCTCTGAATGATAATATTGATCTTGTATTAAAAAGTTTAATTTTCATCTGTTGTTTTTAGGTGGTTTTTAATGCAAAATAAATTCTGGTGTTTGGAAAAGGCTGAAGTCCTTGTGAGCATTCAATAATTCCCTGTATACAATTGCTAAAGGAAAAAAACCAAACAGAAAAGAAACGTCTATTTAAAAAAAAAAAAAAAAGGAACTATGTAGTTGCACGTAGAATACAGGTTTAGTAAAATATCCACAGGTTGATACAAACAGATGAATTAAAGAAGCTGTGTGAACAGCATTTTGGTTTGACCTCATTTATACCTGCCCGACTGGTTTACTTGGTAAAATTTGCAAAACAAATGATCATGGCTTGGTTCCAAAATGTCTGACAGTGGAAACTATCCACGTCTCAAATGAGGAAAACATACCTGTTCTCAGAGTACACAATATATACACAACCTCTGAAAAATTTATGCTAGTTTTACATAGCTGATTATGAAATTTTATTAAATGAAATGGTTATTTTAGCTTTACCTTGGTGTTCTCTTGCCTGACTGCACACTCTCATTGTCCCCTGTATTCAGCGATGCCAATGAAAGACTAGATACTGAAAAAACACGATAAAGCTGTGAACCTGGATAAAAACAAAGTTAAAGCTTATAAACCTATGCAAGTAGGAGAGTCTGTTCATCAGACCAACACCAGCATCTGAAAGTCAGTAAGAGCTTTTCTACATGGGACTAACACCCATCCATGATATACCTGCATGCATATGTGCTGCACTCCATGTAAACACTTGCTGACACCCAGTCTTTGACAGCTGCTGGGGATGGGCTCAGGCTAAGCACTAATGGGAAGCATGGACATGGGAATATTGGCACTATGCAAATCAATGAATGCAATTAAAGTTAATAAGTCTTCTTGAAAGAGAGCTTAAGAGACTCAATTTAAAGCTTTTCTTGGAAGGTGTTAAGGAAATACTCTAAATTACACTGAAGACAGAGGGAAGCAGCCAGAGAAAATGTAGCACAACAACAAGGGTAGAGGAGGCTGTAAGAAAAAGGAGCAATCTTCTTATTTTTTTAATTGTAAATTGACAATACTTCTTCCAGCCCTTACTGAAAGTTATTTTGTATTTAACAGAATGCTGAGTTGTTCCACATGGTTAGTGTTGCTGTGTTCTTAACTATACATGCAGCTGGTGAGCAAAATAGAAAAAAACCATGAAATATAAAAGTAACTTTCATTTTAATTTTGTCCATATTGTGTGAGTTTAAGTATTCTTACCCTATGATCACCATTTTATTTACTGATCCCTTATTTCCCAACTTTTATTCATTCTTAGCTCTATAGGTGCAAGAAAAGATTAGTGAAGAAAACATGGGTGTGCACGAAACTTGCAATATATATTTGTCCCACCACTGGGTTTTCAGAGCTAACATTTTTGTTTGTTGATATATGCATGCATGCATAGCAGGTAAGTGACACTCATCTTTCCATTTCTATGCCAAATTTTGCTTTCCAGTTGGACATGTGCAGTTTCAATTTAGCACGAGACACTCATAAAGGCACGTGCTTGTTAAGACCAAAACCCAAGCTGGTGTTTTAGCATGAACAGACTCTTTTTCCACATAAACATTTGTTACCTGGTGGACCTTTGATTGGTGTCTTAGGTGATTCAATATGGTCTCTATGAATAGATTTTGGACGTGGCTTTTTCTGTTTGATGGAGAGGGAACGTGGCTTTATGATAGTATCCATGTCTTCCATAAGCTTTAGCTGTTTCCTTCTCATATATTCCTGCTTAATAAATTCTCGCCGTGCTCGTTCATCCTCCTTCTTCTGACGTTCTTCTTCTGTTTTGCGTCTAAAAAATTACCAAAAAAATCCAGCAGTAGAAACTTTGTAAATAAAGGATTTCAGCCAGCACAGTGAGGACAACACAGGCATCAGATTTTTGGAACTTCAACGTTCTTGAACACCAGTAAGAGGCAATTGCTTTTAAATTTTTTCACAACTTTCAGAGAGTTTAAACTTTTCAGGATATTGCTACTAATAAAACCAAAAGCAGGTTTATGAGCTTCATTGCTGCAACTGAGTGAACATCGTGCATTTGTGCAGAAAGAACCCTGAGGGATGCAGGCTCCTTCAGAACTGTGCTCCCAGCCTGAGAAGGCTACAGACTGATGCCACCTGCTGCACTGCAGGGCCAGCTGGGCTCCTCTGCACATCTGGCTCTAGCAGTAAATAACTTGGATACAAAGATGCAATTTTTTGACATGCAGGTAACACTTTTAACTAAACCAGACATTTTTATGTTCACCATTACTGATCATTTGGATCAGAACATTTAGTTTTACCTTGTCTCTTCCTTCTTATGTTCTAGTTCTGCTTCCAGCTGCTGCTTTCGAAGCAAAGTCTCTCTTTCCCTTCTCAGACGCTTCTCCAACAATGCTGCTCGTTTCATTGCCATATCATTTTCTGCCTTTTGATCATCCTAGCAACCGTTTTTGAAGGAAAAGGACCAAAAATATTAAGATCTCTAAATTCAGTAACTGATTTTGCCAAGTCATTGGACACTTAATTCTGTACACTGGGTATCCTAACGTACTCTTGCAGTATTTGGAATGTTTGTTTTTGAAGATTTTTCTTAAGACTCTTAAAAACTCCATAATGAAATTTTTCCTTCTTGAGTCACACAAAGTTCAATACTGATATGAGAAAACTTGCTGAGTGAGATATTTTAGTTTTGAGTCAGATCCCACATAGCATACTTCTTTGAACTTCGGAACAGTCTACATGTATGAACATGAAGGCAATTATCACAAACCCCAATAATTATGCACCATATAAAAGTAACTTCTGAGCAAGCCAGGTGTTTTGTCAGAACTGAGGAATGCTTTCAGACAAACTAGGTCCATCTAGATATAGGATACAAAATTTTGGGGTATTCTAATATGGAAATAAGTCTAGACCACTGTCTTACAATATGCATTATAGTTAAAAGCCCATCTGAATACAGCTCTTCAATAGAATGTCTCCAAGGAGTGCTCCCAAATACAAACTTCAAAAGGGTGTCTCAGCAGACTATACTTCCTTAGCCAGCTGAGAGAGGGCAAAAAGGTTCCCCAAAGTGCAATTGAAAAATATGAATGTTTTTTAAAAATGCAGGCTGTTACCTACTTCAAAAACTTTTAAATTTGGGAGTGAGGTGGGGAAGTGAGGATGAGATGTAAGCATGTTTAATCAAGATCACTAAAACATATATTAAAAATAAATCTACATTCAGCATGCATCTTCCTCACCAAGACCTCCAAGCACTCTTCCATGGAAAGGGATATTCTGACATGCTCAGAACTGTAATATGGTAGAATTTCACCACTCCTATGAAGCCAAATTAATCAAGTCCAAAAGATAAGCCTGTAGAGTTGCAGTACCATTTGCTTTGACTTCAATCATCAGCAACATTCACATTTCAAACAAAGCTTAACAGCTGACATACATATCCACTAGTTCTCTTACCTTAAAAAAGAATCCACAACACACTTTCTGGTCATCTTCAAACTGCTCTCTATCACTCTCACCTTCATATTTCTCAACTGATACCTCACTTTTTTCTGGTGGCTTCAAATCTGATAGGGAAACTTCAATTAAGTTAGCAGTTTTGGGAGCTGGGGGTGGTAAAATCGGTTGGTTTAGCTGATCTTCATTTGGGGTGAGGCAGACAGTTTCTGTGATAGGTTGAGATAATACTTCAGAAACATTAGATTCAATAGGCTTATTCTCCTTTCCTTCCAACTTCTGCTCACCCTGTTTTGGCAATTTTGGTCCTTCTTCTTTTGCTACCTCTTCTGTAGGCTTGACTTCTTTCAAAAGATTTCCCTTTAACTGAGGTTCGCTTACACGTTCACCATCATCTCCAAAGCAAACAAATGATCTAGTCTGAATGGGAACCTGACTGGGAGAAAACCTCCTCAAGCGGGGCAGACTGTCCACAGACCGTGGGGCAGTCAAGGTACGGTTCAGAGGTGTTATTTTCAGTTCATTTGGCCTAGGAGTCCTTTGCATTTTAGCATGGAAAGAGGCACTCTTCCTGTTGGAAGATTGTGGAGATTGATGGGTAGAGCGAGGAGATTCCTGTGAGAAAGGTGCAACAGGAGCTGGAGTTCCCCCTTGCCTTGAAGACTTATAGTCCCGAATCTGCTTCTGAGGAGAAGGTTGAGGAGGAGAAATAACCCAAGCCTGTTGTTCTCTCATCTGCATTAGCATCTCCTGCTGAAGGGACAGACGTTGCATTTCTTGTTGTAGAAAGTGTAGGGAAGAGTTTAGTTTTTCAATAGATTTTGTATATTCTAAGAGATCTCCATCATTAAGATTTTCTTCTGAGGGGCTTGCTAAATTCCATTGTTTTTCAGCATCGCCAGAAGTGGCAGGAGATTTTAACCATTTGCTATGAGAGTTTTCTGTGTTTTCTTTTATTAATTCTGAAGTCTTACTAATTTGGTCATCTGTTTTCTGAGTTTCTTTTTCTTTCAACTGATTGCTGTCAGTGAATACCTTCTCATCTTCAGCTCCTGCTGCTTCCTCTCGGAGAGGTGATACCCCTTCACCTTTCTTTTTCACAACATTGAGAAATGCTGTTCTTCCCATTTTCTGCCGCTGCTTTGTGAATGCAGCTTCAACTTTCATCTTCTGTGCTTCAATGGCTCGCCTCTTTTCCTCTAGCTTCATCCTCAGCTGTACCATTTCAGAAGCCAGTAATTGTGTAGTGTCTCTTCCTTGAGGAACAGATGCCTCCTCAGGAATGTGGGCCCAAGCAACCATATGAGGGATGTTCAGCTCAGAACCTTCTGGTGTGGTTTTCTGAGAACTGCTTCCACTGCTTTTACTATCTGTGTGATTCAACTTCCTGAATTTCTGCTCAGCAAAGCTGGTCATTTTAACACCTGAGCTCGAAGAAGCACTGCTGCCTGCCTGTGATTTAGTACTTACTGAGCTGGGACAGGGACTTAATTGATCTCTATGATTGCTAGCCCGCACGTCATAGTCCTGGAGAAATCTAGATGGCTCTTCCATGTCAGAGTCCATGCTTACAGTATAATCTCTCAAAGAAGAATCCTCATCCATTGTCTCTGGGATATCTTCTGATGGAACATGTATTCCAGTATCCACTTCTGTGTTGTCAGTCACAGGACTCAGAGCACCTTTAGTGTCTGTGATTATATCTGGGGTAGTCTGATTTGGTTTAATGTTTGAATTCAAGATGCTCATTTCACGATTGTGAAGAAAGAACCCATTTGTAATTTGGTCTGTTTGGAGAAGTCTAGGAGATTTTTCAGTGTCATGAATTATCTGCAAAGCCTCTTCAATGCTTGGTGTCTCAATCTGATTGCCAAAATCATCCAGAACTGCCCTGTTTTGCAGAGCCCCATTTGGAAACCTGTAGTGCCTGCTCTCATTGGCATTTCTTTGATTTGCATTAAAAGACTGCTTGACCTTTGTGTCTTTAAGAGGTGTCATGTCCTTTTCCTCTTCAATATCTTGATTCTCCTCTTCTCCATTTACTGGTTTGAAGGACAGGTTTTTTCTAGAATGCTTCGACATGCGGTTGATGTTTCCTGAAAGGCCTTCATTGCTCACAGATCTAGGAATTCCTCTGCTTGGAGTAGATACTGGAATGCTTTTCTCTTTGTCAAAAGGAATGTCAAATGAAACTCCATGTAATGATGACCTAATAGAGATCAGAATAAAGAAAGTAACTGAGCAACTCATGGTTATTAATAAAAATAACAAAATATTTGTATTTGGCTTTCAAATTATTTTAAGCTGGTAGTATTAAAGACACTGTTAGGTGTACTGTATTTTAGCTTCTATTCTAGTTTCAAATAAAATAAACAGGCATATATTTTTGGACAGATAATTTTAGATGGATAAATAGATACAAGTATAATAATTTTTTAAAAGCACAATAGAATAGAACGTAACAACATTTTCTTCAGACTCAGCAAATGCTTTTTAGTATACTTTGGAATAAATTCTGGGCACTTTAAGAGTATAGGAATTGCCTCTCTAGATCAGAAGGAAGATGTGAAAAGACACAGTTTACACACCATTGTAACTCTTACTATTTTAGCTTTGGTTTATACCCTACAGGTTAAGAGCTTATGACTGGTCTAAGTGAAAACTAAAACATTCAGCCTGATTGTTCTTAGCATCCCTAAAATAATACAAGCTTAAATGCTACTGAGATCATCAGCCATGTTCCTGTTACCATGTTTAGTTCACTGTGATGAGTAAATATGAACATATTTAACAACAATAATTTAAATATCTGACGTATACTTCTTCCAGTGTAAGGATTAAATTATTTATTCCTGGAGATTGTTTCCTATTAACTAGTTTATAATCCATGATACCGTTTTATCTTCCTTCTTCTACTTTTTCAAGTAGCTTACAAGAATTCTTGGAAAATGAAAATCCAAACTACAATGGAGCATTTTCTACTACCCATAACCAAACCCCAGCATTTTGTAACCAGCTCGTAAGACTACTTACCTTTTTTCTTTGGGCCATGTCCCTACTTGCCCATCTACATAAGACATTGATGTGGACCTTCTGATGACTCCTAAGTGAAACAAAAATAGGACTCACTGTAACTACTGTGCAAAATGATTTTAACATCACCTTCAGTTGCTTTGCTTCACTACTCAGAACACTGCAATGGCATAAAGGTGTTTATATACAAATACAACTACAGCAACAAAGCCAATGTCATCCTGAATATATATATTTTACCCCTCATCCCTCAAAGAACTTATTACTGTGTAAAATATTCTACAAATCCTACTGAAATATACCACAAATACTTGTTGTAAGGCACATCTTCCACATAATTAAACCAGAAGTCAAATTAAAAAAACCCACACACAATGCATTTGATACAAACTTTCCACTTGTACATTTTATAAATTACAGAAGTCAATTATGTAAATTAATTAATTGTTCATGTAAAGGTCTCCCCCTATTTCTGCATAAATGATGTTTGAATAAACACAAGCAGGACAGCAGTTTACTCAGAGGACAACACCTTGTCTCACTGCCTCTTCCAGCCCTTTGTGAATTGTTACCTGGAACAGATGAATAAGGCTGCTGGGGTGTATGCAGTTGGTGAGGTGGTGTGTAAGCTGGACTTTCCAATCTATAAAGCAAGAGACATTAACTTAGAATTAATACATCAAAAGCCACAATACAAAAGAGCAACGCAGTCACCCTGCCCTTGGCCAAGACAAAACCAGATTTTTTGTGATGGGAAAGAAAGTGAGGGGTAGTTCTCTTCTGGAAATATTAATTTATCACCTAATAAGAGAACACTGTAATAACACTGGACTGGAATTAATACAGGTGGTCCAAAAAGTCAAAAGGTATTTTTCATACACAAACAGCTACAGAGCTATTGCATAAGTTTTGTTAATGTACTTGTTTCCCGATTTATTTAATGTAAATGTCTCTATTAGAAGGTTCAATTTTTTAGGTTTGATTTCAGTACAAAGTCTAAACAAACATGAGCAAAATGAGGCAGCTCCTACTGGCCTCAAAACAGAGTGATTGCAGCCAGTATCACATACTTTCCATGCATTTCTATTTTCAGTTGCTTAGTTTGAAACTTCTGCTTTGTGTCTGGACTGCAACATGCACTAGAAGTGGATAAAGAAGATTTTGTGACAGACATGACTTTATAAATAAAAAAATACATTCCCTACTAAAAGAGTAATTATAGAGATTTCCTCTGTTTCTACTTACACATACTTTATTTGGTTTACAGAGCAGGTCTGTAATTGAGTGGCTGTGTTAATCCAGGATTAGAGTAGCATAATTCATTGTTTTGTTCAAGGTGCTTTTTCATGATCAGAACAAAGACACATACATAAAGACACATAGATTTGTATGTAAAACATTTCTAGAGAAGCCAGACTTCAAACACAAGCTGGATTAAATCCTTTCATGTTTTGAATTTTCCCCACTGAATTGAAGAGTACACTCCCAAACTCACATTTTTCAGTCATAATATTTTGCTTAGAGTTATTAGATTATATGTAAGTATAGTGTAGAACTGTCTCTAAGTAATATTCGCAAGAAGGATGTTCACATCAATTTAAGAAAAATACAATCGACAAAAGCATCTTTCACAACTATATATTAAATTATTCAATATAGGTTCCCATAAATTCCTGATTTTTTTGTGTCAATAACATTACACACTATGACATATCTGTTTTAAATAGCATTTGAAGTTTCTGTGAAAATTTTAAAATCCTAATGTCTCTAAGTTATCTTAAAAGAAAAGCACACTTTCCAAATTTAACCCTGCAGCCTGTGAAAATCTGCTACCATGAAGAAAATCTATACACTTAATTTTCCTTGGGGAAAAGATTGATTCTGGCACCAAGCCTGGGTTCCATGGCAACCTCAGACATCCTAACTGCTCACTGCCATAGTCCCACTCCCTCCTCTGTGCTGGCTCTGGCTCTCCAGCCAATCCTCTGAGTCATTTCAGCAAGCTAGGGTGACAAAAGAACGTTCACTTTTTCCAGCTGGGTTAGTTTTTCTGCCTTTGTGTGCTGCAATGGCAACTCAAACACTTGAAGGGGCAGGAATGCCCAGCTGGGACAGGGAGGAAGGCCAGGAGCACAACATCCTGCAGTCAGGTCCAGAGAACCTGCAGCCTGTGTGTTGGATTCCAACGATCTGAAATTACTTTTTGGGCCTGTCCTTTGTCCCGCAGTGATATATCATCAGGTTGGATGAAATACCCTGGATTATGAGAAGAGATACAGCAAATGACCTTGGGAAGCCCTGCTTCAAAGGATATGTTCAAAACTACTGGTTCTTGTTCTTCTGGCTTACATGCTCAGTTTACGTGAAAATAAAATAATTGTCTACAAGGGAAACACACTTTGGATACATACAGGGAAAACATTTGGATTTAATGGTAGTAAGAAATATTGCTCCCTTATTAAAGTCAGCATAGATTCCTAAATACTAAACATGTACTGAGGAACATAAAATCTCAAACTCAATCAAACCCTCATCCGTCTCTCCAAAAACCCAATCCAAAAACAACAGAAAAGGCTAAACAGGATTATCCGGGCTGGAAATCAACCCTTTGCTAAATATGCAGTTAAAATGCTAATTTTATCCTTCTCCTCTGTGCCAGTTTAGATATATTCAATAAACCAAAATAAAAGACACAAAATTATAAATGTTTTGTAATGCCGTCTCTCATTCATTAGGTCCAGATCAGATCACTGGGAGGCCTTCTTTACCGTGACAAAAGAAAGATCAAAAAGAAAGCCTAGTGTAGTTTATGTCCTTTATCATGGAAAGAATAGATTGGAAAAGACCTTTAAGATCATGAAGTCCAGCTTTAACCTGTCAAGGCCACCATTAAACCATGACCACAAGTGTCACATATACACATCTTAAATTCTTCCAGGGATGGAGGCTCCATCACTCTCCAGGCAGCCTGTCATCAAACTGGTTTTGGTGATAGAAGTTTTGCTAATATCCAATCTAAATCTTTCCTAGTACAAATGGAGGCTGTTTCCTCTTTTCCTATCACTTTCCCCTTGGGAGAGGAGACCAATCTCCACCTGTCTGCACCTTTCTTTCAGGTAGTTGTGGAGAGCAAATAGGTCTCCCTTGAGAAATTCATCAAGTGCATGATCAGCTACAGAACATTAGGGAAACAG
>VRYO01001717.1:9516419-9569397 GCA_009812075.1 Sialia sialis | reverse complement strand
ATCGCTGCTGGAGGGAGCAATTGTACTGTGCAGCACTTGTTCTCCTGGGGTTTATTCCTCTGTCTCCTTTTCATTGCAATTATTACTATTCTCATCATCATATTTTATTTTGTTTCAAATTATTAAACTGTTCTTATTTTGTGAGGTTTACACTTGGTTTCTGGGTCTCCTCCCCATCAGGAGGCAGTTGGGGTGGGGAAATTAGTCACAGTATAAGTATTTATTTTTACCTATTTGAATTTCATGGTACTATAGTAAGATGACCAAATCAAACTAAATCCATCACTCAGGGGTTTTCTTGCTGTTATCTGAGTTTACTTTCATTATAACTTTTGGAAAATTTGCTGTGAATTCCAGAAAAGAAGGTCTTTCAGAGCAGACCTGGTCAGCAGCTCCACTTGAAATTGTGACACTTCTGTTCTGAATGCTGAGGTTTGTTTTGGACACTGGTAAGAGAACAGCTTGCTGTCCAAGTGACCAAACATGAACATGCAGCCTGGGAGGGAGGGCTACAACTATGGGATATTGAACAAAATTCCACAAATTGAATCAGTAACTCAATCACTGAGCTCTACAAAAAGTCAAAAAATCTAAATTAAAAAATCTGTTTGATTTTGAACAGAAAGGAGGAGATTGTGAAACAATACTAGTGATTCTCTGACATTACCTGGCTACAAAGTCAGAACCAGATGGACCATCCACGTAATTTCTTCTGTTAGCATTCAAGCTGTGAGCAGAAGCTGCATCTTTTGCAGGTTCAGCTGCCAGGAGGAACAAAGTTCAAGTTATTATAGTTTAGTATTCAGTTAAATTACATAATAGAAAAGCTGTTCAAAAATATCTGATATATGATTTTTCAATAAAAAATTATTTTCAAAGATTTAAAGGATTTTCATTGATTCCATTATTTAGATTAAAACTATCACTTCCTTTCATCTTTAGTCCTCCAAAGCTCCCGTACTGGCACTAATTGAAGAAATGGAGACTGACAAAATAGACTAGAAAAAGCAAGGAAAGAACTAATACAGAAAAATAAACTTAAAAAGAGCCACAAAATTAAAAGGAAACAAACAGTTTTAGCAAAAGTTGTTCTTCTGATAATAGTTCATCTCCCCAAATCCTTAGATGGACTAGAAAATAGGTTTTTTTGTCACACCCTAAAACAGTTAGCACTATTGAAAGATTTATATCAGATTTGTATGTGCTATAAAGCATAAAAATGAAGAAAAGGTGTAACAGCCACCCAATGAAAATCTCTTCCTAGTGCATGGAAAGCCAATCACAGCACTGCTGAGTGAACATTTCAGTCACCTGAAATGTTAGTTACCTGAAAGCAGTCATTAACAGATCTCAAGATCTATCTGAAAGGTGGATTTTTAAATTTGAGACTTGCTGATGGAAGATGGTGCCTTTGCACTGGGTACAAAATGCAATTTTACAATTAGCTCTCAATTTACTTTGCCCAGATTTGTGATTCTTTCTCTTGGTATATTCTCAGCAACACAATTCTTCAGGCTAAATTCTGTTCTTGTTTTTGTATTATATTTGTAATTCTTACATGGGCATAAATGGATTCAAGGCTTGTTTAGGTCAGGAAAATTTGCAAGTGATTATACCACAACAATGTAAATGAGTTTTTGGTAACAGACAACAAAATCTAATTACGATTTATGAGATGATGAAGATTTACAATGAAGAATGAGTACTCCTCTCCTTCTTTAAGGGGGTTGTACACTGCCAAATCCTGTTAACTAAAATATTCACTGCATCTGTGAACACAATGGCAATCTGTACACATACATATCAAAACATGCATATTAAGGCCACTCCATAACATAATTACCTTGGGGATGCACAACAACACGGGGTTGTACAAATGATGGCTTCACCACTTCAAACCACCAGAACAATTCTGCCATGAACACCATGTAATTGCTCTACATGAAATAAAAAAGATGGAGAGAAATAGATGTTAGAACACAAGCCTGCAAATTAACAGATTAAGCAGCATTTGGGAGGTGCCTCTGTGTTTCAGCCAGTTTACAATCTCCACTTATTTTACAAACTCCACTGTTTTTTTAGAAATATAGACCAGTACAACTCATCTGTAGCACCAATACATAACTTGACCAGATTGCAAGCTATTGGGTTGAAACGTTTCATCACAAGCATATGCTCGAGCCTGATGTCTTGCAGGAAGGGCAGAGAGGAGCAGGATGGGTGGAAAAAAATGCCTGCCAAAGATCAGCCACTTCCATAAAAAAAAAAAAAGGCAGTGAAAAGCCCACTGCAAGGCTAGGCAATGCTTTTTTCAGAGATTTTTAACATGAAAAAGTATGGCAGCCCATTGTTTTAGTACAGGAGGTTGGGATCTGATTTTAGCTTTTGTGTTAAGCTTGTGCTTTTGTCACACTCATGAAATTCTACAGATTTACAAGTCTTTGATGCAAAACAAAAAACAGCAGCAGTTTCTTCAATGCAGGTTAGAACAAGGTTTTAACTCCAGAGGTTTATGCACTGCTGATATATATGTAGCTACTGAATGTTCCCATTATACAGCTTTGAAAGACGCACTGTGGGAGCCACCAGATTAAACACAAGGGGAAAAACAGATGAAAAGGGAAAAAACAACTGGTGACAAACTGCATCAACAACAAAAATCAATAGAGGAAAGCCAGGCAGGAGCAGTTGCTTCTGCTGCAAAAGCATATGAGGAGTGCAAAAAGCCCAGAAGGTTGTGGACTGTGGAGGCTGAAGAGATCAGAGGCCAAAGCTTCATCTTCAGTGTCACTTCATATCTAGAAATATCAACTGAATGAGATCAGCAAATATCCAGGTTTGAGCTGGCTCAAGCAGGTGCACACACCTTCACCACCAGTCTTATAAAGTCTGAAGATGTAAACAATGCTTATACATTAAAATGGGAAACGATAATTAAACAACTTTTTCAATGGGTTTGTTTCAAAAATTTGAAACAGAAATGTCATTCTAATTCAAAAACAAACCACAGGCATGAAGGATAAGAACGTAATTTTAAAATAAACAAAGTATTTACTAAAAAACTTTGATAATAAATGAGATAATTTCAATTCTGCATCAATATATTTGAAAGTGTAATTTTGAGTATATGTTTGACACTTTTCCTTGAGATTTATTTTTCCTGAAGATTTCTAACATAGATAAGCCTATACTTCAGCAAAGGGATACTCAGACCAAAAGCTACTCCTACACTGTACTATATGGTGAAAGGATCAGGCAGATGTTGAATAATTATTACACAGAAGTTATAAATAGAATAGGAAAAACCCCATCACTGCTTATTCAGCTCGACAGAACTGAATGAGGAAAAGTGCATAGCAGAATCTTTTCCATTCAAGTAAATATCATGCATAGCATTTCAGCACACCATGATTTCATTAGGAAGCTTAGGCCAAGAAAAAAATCAGATGTGCTTCTCAGACAAAATATGATTTTTAATACTACAATTTCAAAATATTCTAAATTCTCTCTGAATATTTTCTCCATTCCTCTCCTTTTATAGTTTTAACTTGATTTTTACTAAAAAGTTAAATCATAAAATGTTCTAATCATAGCTTTGTCCCCATCCAAAATAATATTGCATTTAGATACTCCAATTTCTCATGTTCATGTTGAGATGCTGCATTTCAACAAAAAAACAGACACACAATAGTGTGAAGGACAGATATTTTATGAAGGACAAATATTCCTTCTGAGAGTATTTTCTATGCAGTCTTTAGCTGCTGCAAGACTGTTTTTCTAAAGCCATCAAAGCAGTATTTACTGAACTAAAAATGAAAGTGCTGCACAGCCCACTGAGAACAGAGGCTACTTTAGATGTCTGATGGTGAGCCATCATGATGGAAATCATGTTTTCTCACAAGTTTTATTTTTAGCCAGAAAGGGACATTAAGAATGATGGAAGGGAAAGACTGAGCAGTAACAGACTTTTTTTTTAAAAACTAGCAGTGGGTCTGTAGTAATGTTGCTATCCAGGACTCAAAAGAATGTAGATATGATTTCCATAGATTTTGCCTTGATTATGGTGACAGAAATTCTAACAGCTTGCCATATGATTACCACATGCACTTACACACAGTAATATTCAGAAGCAGTTATTTTAACAGTAATAAAATCTAAGGAAGCTCTGAGCAGTCCAGGCTGGCTCAAATCCCCTGAACAGCAGATGGCAGACTTGCAGCTCCAGAGACCATTATTATTAAATTCTCATTTAATTTCATTTCATTTAATTGCATTTAATTTCAAATACTTCAAATAAATTATACCCTCCTAATACCTATAGGTTTTAAAATAACTACAATATCATATAGACAAATTATACATATAAGTTGTCATCAGGCTTACATCCACTAAAATTGGGTGTGAGAGCAGCCATAGACGCTTAGAATTTTTTTGCAGCATGAACATAAAATACACTGTACAATTTTTACCATGATGCATATTAAAATCTCTGTTCAGTGGGCCAGGAAACATCACATCCAGTGCAAACAGTTTTTTTGTTATACAAGTGCCAATGTAAATGCTTCAAGCCTGCACAAAACTGCAGTGTCACAAACTGTCTCAAGAAGGCCAGACTACAGCTGTGTATGATCCAAGCAATACCAGTTTGTCCTCTGTCCTGCCACAGGCTGACAAATGCCACAACAACTCAGTTCTAAAATCCACTGTGCTTTGTTTCAGACCAGAACTGAGAGGGAAGAGCTGGTTAGCATCACTGAAAGCAAACCATGCTGCTTCTCTTTAAATAATGAGTCAGGAACATTTGGTCCCTCTCAGGGAAAAACTGTCTCAAAAAACTGTTCCCTAGTTGAATCTTACATTTAATTCCTGATCCTGAATCCTTTAAACCTAGCCAGATGGGAATGAAATGGCTGAACTGACTCCCACCATATATAATAAGTGCCTTACCAAGCACAGCCAGCTGCTCTCCCAGGTCCTTTAGGATTTCCAGTTGCCAGTTCAGGCTTAGGTGAGCAGCCTGGCTGGCAGTGGGAGGGAAAGCTGTGCAACACATGTGGACATTGTGCAGCCCTCAATTTCTAGGATTTATCTATGCAATGTATTTGAACACTATTTTTCACATCTCTGGTGCTGAATTATAGCCTCTGCTTATGTTGTTTACAAATAGACACTATTAATGTTACATCAGAAAGCAAAAGTATTCAAAACTGCTCAAGTGGTATAAATATTTTTTAATATAAATCAACTCTTCATATATCATATACTCCTGTTCAATTTAGCAGTGGGGAAAAAAAAAGTCCTGTGTCTGAATCAAAAAAGATTTGACAGTGCAAATATTCTTTCTGCCAGTCTGGTTAGTAATCAGGTGCAAAAATAAGGTACCTATTCCAAGTGCTTAGTTGTGATTCTGCACAGTTTGGAGTCTGGCCCACATCTAGGTCAGAGGAACGCCCTTTCAGTCAAGACACAGCAATCATCTCAGATTTGCGTCATTTCACATTCTGAAAGCTTTCATTCTGTAACAAAGATGCCTTCTGCATGAGCTTGGGTGAGCAGAGTCTACAGACCTCAGCACAGAGCAGCCAGAGAAGCAGCATCTGTGCTGAAGGACATCCAACCCTCCCCAGCAAGAACTGAGGCTGCAGAGCCTCATGGCCCTGCTGAATGCCCAGGAATCCACAGGCTCAGAACAGCAGGACTCTGCCAGGTCCCTACAGAACCAGCAGAACGTGCCTGTGTCAACAACAGGCCGTACAACCCTGGCTGTGCCCACAAGGGCAGCAGTTATTACATGCAGACAAAGATTATATGTATATATACACACCCCAAGGGACAAGTGAACCCCTTGAGAAACTTTCTGCACATGTTCCCATAGCCACTGGTGGGCCACTAGGAGCCCCTGCTTCTAGGAGACCCCAGGGCTGCGCTCCAACCCAGGAAAAATGACTCTGTGAGCAAGTGAGTGCTGTGTGTGAAGAGTTATTTTTTACTAATAACTGAGTCATGCCACTGATAATGGCAGTTGAATTATGAAAAATGTATTCTAATATGGTGATCTGAGTCTCACCGTCAATCCTCTAGCAGTGAAGAGGGAATGTAGAACATGTGTATGTTAAATGAGTAGCACAAATTTAGGATCACTATGAAGAAAACAAAGCACAAATCCACACATTTGTACAGGCTCAGGTAAAGGAACACTTACAAAAGACAACAATTAACTGCTGTCAATTGATGCAATGCCAAGTTCCTGGGTAAGCTCTCAAATCATGGCAAACACCAAATGATTCCAGTTGTCAGTAAGTTCCCTCTTTGACACTTAACATCTTAAATGACTTGTTCTTAGATTTGAACTCTATGGCCCTACTACGGCAGAGAATGATCTAAAATTATCAAGAATATAAACAGTTACAACCAAAGATGTTTTTTTTTTTTTAACTTTTAGAAGTAATTTCCATGTATCTCATGTGAAATGGAACATGTGAGATGTTTATTTTAATTCTTTCTCTTCTATAGTATCCTTATACTACAGTATAACATCCTTAGAGTAATTATACATTCCATGGGACTGCTAAAGCACAAATGCTACATACCTCCTATTGTATCACAGTGCTGATCAACTGCTCAGACAAAGCAATAAATAAGTCTTTAGTGTTCTGCAGGGTGGTTCATACTTCTTGTGATGACACTTTATGCAACGTTTTCTATTTCTACAAACTTGTTCTTTGTAAAGGCAAAAAAGTGAATGTCAAGTCACAATAAAACAGTTTCTTCAGCTCTGTATCTTTCCCAGATACAGGTGAAGATACAGGTGAAGAACAAGATACTTTAAAAATAAATCCTGTCTGAAGATAAAACTGCTTACAGGAGAAGGGCAAAAAAGCAATCTGCACAACTAAAGACAGATTCAAGATTTCTATTACTTCCTATTGTTAAATATGCAGGGAGGATTCAGAAAACATTGTGATTATTTTTATGTAATCACTCTCTACTTGTGTTTGTCTGCCTCAAAGGAAAACAACGAGGAACCAGTATGGTCTCTTGTTGGTGCCTCAAGCATCCATGGAATGTATTGAAATACTTTTTTTTTTAATATCAGTAGCCCTGCCCTCGCAAACATGAAGAACTTGACAGATGTATTTTTCTTAGAGGAGAAGAAATAGGCAATAAGGAGCAACAAAACTTTCTGCTTCCTTTGATTATGACACATTAAAGCTGTCTAGAAATCCAGACGAAGCTTATTTCTCCTCTGTTCTAAACCAGAACTAAGCCAACAGTTTAATCTGCTGTGAAATCTGAGAACCTCTATCAAACTCAGGATGCTGAAGTGAAGTAACTGTATTTCTGTGCATTTTGACAGAAAAACTGAAAGCAGGCAGTGTCACTTTGCTCAAGTGCTTGCACTAAATTTCTGCATCATATCTTGTCTCTAATCCACCTTGATGTAATGCACCAGGACAGTGTAGGGTGCCCTGGGAAGAATGTAAGCTATGTTCTTTGTGCTGGATCACTTCAGAAGAGGTTCTGCTCCCTTCCTGCTCAAGAGCTAGCAGCAAGTCAAGATACCTACTGTAATTTCTAGGACCACACAAGGCACAGCATTACACATTGTAATTCCAAAAACTCTGCTGTGATTTTTTTTCTTGAGGCTTTTTCTAGTAAGATCTCAGCAGTTGGTATTTTTTACTTTTTCTGTCACCACTTGAATGCAAGAGATTTTTATGCCAAAAGGACAGTGGCACCTGCTGTGCAGTATGAGCCACTCTGAAAACCGACAGGAATTTATCCTGATTAACAAGACACACCTCTATAAATCCTAAGACTTCATACTATATACATTTTGTAGGCTGAGATAAGAGTAGCTTCCACAAACCAGTATAATTCAACGTGCAATATTTAAAATATCCATTTACAAGCTTTTTTAAAGTGACAATAAAATTATTTGGAGAATAAACATATTTATTAAAACATTCTAATCAGAGGCACTGGAAAACTAAGGAGCTCCTTTAACAATGAATTTATTTTTAAAGCAAATTAATTCTTAACACTGGAAAAACAGAGTTTACAGCACTAGCTGAAGTTTCCATGCCAAGTTTTAGAAGAAAAACTTGGCAGCCTTGCTTTGTGGCATTTACATCTAAATAAGCATCCATGCCACAACAACTTGTAAAAATATGATCACAAAAGGGCTTTCTCAGATCTAGCAATACTCTAACTCTTTGAAAGAGCTCTAAGACCTATCTAAAAACAGTGTTCAGAAACAGCAAAATCACCGAGTCTGCAGCACTTTAAAAGTGTAAAGTCTGATGCATTGGGATTTTGACAAAATATTTACTATAGTTTTTGATTTTTTTTTAATTGAAGTTTCTTAGTGCATACTATAAAATGGTATGACTGATTGTCATGAATCAAAACACCAACAATCAATTGTGCTTATTCCATGTGTCTGTAAGCAGAGAGAAACCAACAAAATGCAGAGAAGGAGTTGAGATCACTGAGTGTGGCTGTAGGACACGAGGTGCAGCCAAGGCAGACTGCAATGCAGCAGACTTCAGCAGCACGTAGGTACATCACGGCATGTGAAATGTAACAGCACCAAAAGCTGACTGAAAGCAGTCACTATGCAACTTTGCATACACCAAACAAACCAGCAACAGCTAAGTAGTCTAGACTTAGGTCCTACTGCCCTTACTCACCCTGGCAGCTCATTACTTATTTGAAAAGGATTGAGTTCAACCCTACAGGAGACAACAAAGCTGTATTCAAGCTCTGGCCTCTGTGATTCTGCCTCTGAGATTGCTAGAAAATCATAAAAGCAGTGAAATGACCCAGATATTTAGAAACCAATTACATCCCATCTGCAGTGGATATGCTGACTTCAGAAAAACAATATTTCATTCCCTAAAGGCAAGCCAACAAGAATCTTAAGCAAATGAAGTGTGTTTTATATAGAAGAAAGTCTTGGCGAAATATAATAATGAAAAATTAAAATTACAATTAGGGAAATAATTCAGTTACTCCTTTTCTTTCTGCACAGTCTTAAAGAATTACAGAATAATGCTTTATTTTCTTCTTTCTGAAAGAGAAAAATCTTAGATTGACTGAAAACACTTAATTGCTTATTCAAACATTGATATTTGTTGAAATTGCGTTACTGCTTGTATTTGGGGCATCAAGCCATTGGATTTTCCTATGAAATTAAGTCAGAACTTTACATTTTTGCAAAAGTGAAAGAGCTTTAAGATTAACATCCATGAAATTATTGTGTATATAGAAATGAGTAAGAACAGTGAGTAATAATTCCATAAACAACTCCTTATTATTTCCTCCTTTTGTTAAGGCCTTGATACATTTAAACTAATGCTGATCACTATTACATTTCAACAGAAATATTGCAGATTATAGACTTTAGCAATTAATTAATAAGAAAGAAGATAAAGTGGGAAATATTTTTGCACAAAATCAAAGTTTTTATAAATCCTTTCACAAGTGCTTTTTAAAAATACTTTAAAATTACTAGGAAAACACAATGGCCAAAAGAAGGTGGCTTTACAGTCTGCTGAAATTTGTGTTTTGCAGGCAATGTCACCAAAGAACCCATACAACAGCAGACCAAAAAGACTAAACATATCATTAGCAAAATAGCTCTGCGGATGTTGCTTGCATTTTTATTTAATTGTTGTATTTTTACCTTTATTGAAGAAGCTGCATAGAGCATGTCCTCAAGACTGAAATGGCAACACTGGTTGAGGTATTCCTGACAAAATTCTTGAATCAACTGCAGATTATACAGACTGTCAGCCAAAGACATTGTATCTTTCAAACAAATATCTAAAAAGGAAGAAATGAAGCCAAGATTAGATACAACTACAGATTTGAAAGAAGTGCTTTTTGGCTTTTACAGATTCAGGAGCATTTACTGGATAATTTCAGACATAATTTCTGCCCCACCCCTCCCCATCAGATTTTTATTTTTCTCATTCAGAAATGAAAGAAATTATCTATCTACATTTTATCTTTGCATTTCTAAATACTTATTTTTGTAAAAATTATTTTTCTTTTTCACTGTTGACAAGTTAATTTGTTTCTGTTTTGCCTTTTGTGAAAAAGTAAGTTATTCTCTCACCACAAACTATTTCCATGTAATGAAAAAATACATTTAATCACTAATACAATTTTTTTAATAATTAGATTTTCTATAGAGTAGTGGCAGTAAGAAATACACATTTCTCTGTACATATTAGTTCTTTGTCTATAAACAGGGACCCAAGAGCACATTTTAGCATCAACAAGCCTGAATCTTCACAAAAAACAGCTCAGTCTTAGGCATTCGTGTCTGTGGATTGAGATGTTTGAGATGAGATTTTCCAGGGAGCTTGAAGGCTGTTATATGAATTATCACTCTCTGTTTGAAGGTGCTATTTAAAGACAAAGAAGTGGTGTGGCTGTGAACAGACTTGGGTAGTTATACAGAATTCTATGACTACTATTTAAGCCCAGATAGTCTCTGTTGTTTTTTATGACTGCTTCTTGGAAAGTTAAGTAGCAATAATAAGTCCCATGAAAAATACATAGTACTCTTAAAAGAAAGGACTGAAGAGAAGAATTAAATATACTTCCAGAGCAAGCATCAGATTTATTCCTAAAGAAACAATGGATGACAGAACTCCACATAAGTTTTGAATTTTTAAAGATAAAAGGAATTCATGAAAGGAATCTACTTTGATGCCAGCAGGATAAGGATTCCCATACTGAAGAAAATCAGACACAGTTCATAATTCCAATCTCACAGATGATGGTCAATAGGAAAAAATGTTTGACTAAACTGACTGAAATGAGATTAAATTCAGAAATGCAAAATGAGAAGTCATACATTCAAATCTAACAAAATTCTAATGTGATTCATTGAGTGAAGGTGATAGAGAGAAGGCAGTTATCCTGTATTAGCCACTGTAAACATATGTGCCTTTGGCATCATGCAGCTATGAAAAAACAAACATGATGCTAAAACCTATCAGGTTTATTTATTTCCAGCAGTGACAGAGGAGCACTGCACAAGATAAGAATGGGATGTCAGTCTGGAATTCTCTGTGCAGTTAGAAGGATCCATAGTCAAGAATGATAAACCCAAACTGGACAAGTTGCAGAGGAAGACTATTGAGGATAATAATGACAATGGAAATCCACTTCAGCAAGGGAGACTGAAAAGGCATGGTTCAGTAGCCTGAGCTACAACAAGAGGAAGAAAACAGATCAAAAATGTGAACATTAGGTTAAAAGCTATTCAAACCAAAGGATACTGCTACCAGAACAACAAAAGCACATACAATAGGCTACAGTCAGACTTGGCTAAAAAACAAGAATGAAATTTAAAATCATATAAAAAAATGGAACTATACAACAGTGGGTAAGAAGAATACAGATTTTCAAGAGTTTGACAGTTTTAAGATATAACAAGATAAATTCATGAAAGGGATTATATAATTTTGTCCACAGTCAACTTCTTGACTCAATGGGAGTCCTTTCTAGTTCTGTATTCCTTCAAGGAAACCTAGATTTGAAAGTGAAATTAAGACTTAATGAGAAGAAGTGATCTATTTCAGACTACAGCGAACCCGAGAATACTTTCTTCTTTTTTGTTAATGCATTTTAAAGCATTTTTTGCATATGTATTTTTATTACCTGCCTTCTTCAGTTTCAACACAGAACCAAATCTCAGTAAAATTCAACATGAATCAAAAATTATATTACCTAAGTACAGGGAAGATGAGCAAAGTTTATTACAGTGTTTCCAGTTGCTTTGGAGTACCTTTGAATTTCTGAACTTCTGAGACAATGACATGCACATTTGTATCTTGAGGGAAAATGATGCCAGGACACCTAACAAGAATATGAAACTAAAGTTCCAAAGAGGACATGTGCCTTGCCCTGTTTAAAGCCAGATGCTGGAGGAAGGTGCTGGTCACGCAAGACCTTTCAGACTGTCTGTGTTCTCAGCCATGCTGGAACAGGACAGAGGCACCAGGGGTTACCCCAGTCAACACCACCCAAGTTTTAACTCTTCCCTAATCACATACAATAGTATGCATTTGGCTGCAATGTGTATGTAAATTGGAAGTTTTATTTATCAAAATTCTCAAACTGCAGAAGAAAGTGAATGAATACATATTTGTGCCTTTCATCTTCAATGCCTACTGTGCTTTAAGCTCTCTATAAAGTGGTTGTGTATATGAATTCCAGATTTCAGTCCTTACCAAGCTCTAAACCCTTCTTCATATTCCTGGATTTCTCAGGATGTTTCTGTGTAAGTGTTCCCACGACATCAAAGGTATCATAGAAAGAACACAGGCAGAAAATGATGGGTGTTAGCTGCCAAGACATTTTACAGCTCTTAGGTGCCAAGAGGAAGGTATAACTTTACCAGGCTGCTGAGCAAAAGAATGAGATGAAGCTGCTCATCCTCACAGACAATTCCTATTATAGAACAGCATAACACCAACACATTCTACGCTATACATTTTTGTTTACTCTATAAATGATCCAGGTAGGTCTGAGGTGAATTAAAAGCACAGAATACAGATTCACAAAAAGTACTTATGCAGCTTCAAGAATAAGAGTTTTGCAGGTAATTTCAAGTATCTGTATTTTAGTGTAATAACATAAAAGCAAGCACACTGGGGAAGGATATCTGGGCTCCTTTTATTTAAAGGTAAAAAGAAATAGGCACAAAGTTTATACTAAACCCAGCACATTCAAATTACGCCTGTTGTATACTGCATTTAAGCACCTTCCTCCACACAGTTCTCCAACACAGACATTTAAACTTTTATGGCCATGTATACAAGCCAAGAGATACCAGACATACCCTCCAGTTTAATGATATCTGGACAGTAGAAGTGGATCAGGGCTGCTAGAGCACAACCATCTGTACCATCCTTCAGCAGATTCTCCACCAATGGAATGCAGGGCAGCTGTTTAAGCAGTGTTTGCTCCTTCCTGTAACGAGCCTACAATTTGAAATGGAGAAATTTAGAGTAACAAAGGCTCTGAAAGATATGAACAAACATATTCATACTGTAGGTTTTACATTGTTAGTGAAAAAGTACTATTCAAGAAATGGCTGAATATTCTCAGTATTCTATTTCCTAACACTATTCATGTTATGCTACATTTCAAATAGGGTAAATAATATCTAAGAGGAAAGGAACAATGCTAATACTGAGCTTAGCCTTCAAAATTACCAAGTTTTGATGATCTCTCTATAGCACACCTAACTAAATAACATTCTATACCTTAATTAAAATGTAACAGTCATTATTATGCAATCAAAAATTATCTGTGTGCAAACACAGTGAGACAAGTCCTTAGCTAGTGCAACTTCAGTTTACTGGCAAGTCACATGATGCTGAAGTTAACACACTTAAGTATCTTGCCCAAAATCTCATTCATACAACTGACTCAATGACAAATTCAGAAACAAGGAAATCTGCATTTGATCAACTCCTTTTTTTGTTACTAGCATGTGTCACTATAAGAAGTCATAAATATATGTCACTCATAAATATAGAGAAATATTAATGGTCAACTGTTATGACCATGCAGTGACCCAGTTATAAATGGAAATATTTCAAAAATCAAGTCAATATATAAAGAGATCATTAGGCTAGAATATTGATATAGCATTTATCTGCAGTGAATATATTTTCAATTTTTTTTATTGTGATAGGAGAGGAGGGCTTACTGAAAAACTGGACTGAAATTCATTCCTTTTTTTTTTCACTTCTTTCTGGGCAAAGAAATAGGGGTGGAAGAAAGTGGTATAGATTTTAATTTGTTAGTATTATTCACTAAGAATAACTAAGATTTTTTAAAACAGTAATGAAGGTTTACTGCTGTATTCTTACCACAGAACTACTTAGGAGCAGTAGGGTGTTTCTGAGTTAATCTCATGCTATTTAAATGTATCTATACACACACTGAACTGCAAATCTCCCTGTAGAAGTCTTTGTGGAAATCACTCTTCCCAGCAAGGCTAAAAGTGACTATTCCTACCTCCTACTCTCCACCTTTTGGCTGTGCTGGAACAATTGCTGATGGAACTGTACCAAAACCATTGGTCCAGCTACAGCAACTCTCTCTTCCTTTGTTTTTGCAGTGAATGAGTGCATGAGCAGAGATGGAGGTTTCATGGGTGGGGTAGGAATTGTTGAATCCATCTGTGCATGCAAAAAGGTCTGTGGAACCACAGAGTAACCCTGAGGGCTGTCTGTACTTACTGTCACTGGATTTCTGTCAAGGATCATGTGGGATTATTTTAGTGAATGTCAGTGTCCCCTAACTGGCCTAAGAAGTAAAAGCCTCATCTGGCAACAGCAGCCACATGAGTTCTAGAAACTTAAAGGGTTTGCACATGGCCCAGAGAACTTATACCTGAAGCAATTAATACTTAATAAACCCCCTGAGACTTAGGTGATATTTCATGCTTTTAGTGTAGTCGTATTTGAGTATCAAATATGCTTTATAAAAATGAAAATCCCATTTTTGTGTGCTAGAGGAAGCATCAACACCAAACAAAAAACATGTTTCTATTATGCGTTATTAATATTATTTTCTCCATCTTCTTAATACTTCCTAGTATCTCTAATGAAATAGGCCAATTATAATTGCAGTGAAAGTTTATTCTTTCTCAATCTACAGCAATCCAGTGACCTACTATGAGGAAAATGCTCTGAGTTTAAAATTCCATGTTATTTTGTCCATGTATGTCCTCCTCAACATGACAGAAATTAATTCTATGAAACACCACAATTTAGTTATGATTAATTATCAATAATGGTAACAGATACAGGATACAGATGGACTGAACATCATGATCCAACAAGCTCTGTTTAATTTATATATTCTTTTTAATAGTATCTTTTAATGGAGTATTCAAAAATTCTTGAAATTGAGAATATAGTGGTGTTGCACAGTAAATCCTGGGAAAAACACACTGCACTTTGATGATGCCTCCACTGACCTTATGAACAGTACCCACCCATGCTAGAAACTGTGTCATATCTTTGAAGTGGACATAGAGGATTTAATTCATTGTAGAGAATGCCAAGCACATTACTTCAGGAAAGATAAACTCATATAACCTGATCTGCTAGGTTCATTAGTGTATAGAAGGCATCATGTTTCAATTTGGTTGAAAAGATAAAAGAAATTCTACTAAAAAATGAAAGACAGTGGTAATTGCACTGCATTTTAAATAAAATTCCATTTGAAGAAACTTATAATAAGCTGCAGTGTTTGCTGCTAAATATATATGCAATAATGCAAAAGATGAACTTCTACATTATAAAGCTCTAGAACTAATTGAAACAGAAATGCTAATACAGGCATCTTGTTTCTGAGATAACTTGATTTAGCATCCTTGAGCTTATTCCAGTTAACCTAGTCTAGGTATAGTCGAGACACTTGCCCAGAAACAAGGTCAGCTAAGGATGACCCAACAGCACACCAGCTACTCTGCCCTAAGTGCTTGTGTGTATTGAGAGCTAATCATTAACAATGAATGCTCTCACACATTTACCATACAGTAGATAACATGTTATAAATGTACTTATCAGTTTTTAGCTGCCTCTATGCTCAGGAATATCTGCCACTATGAAATGTGCTCTGTTCTAAAGGGAAGAAACAGAAGCTGGCTGAAGTGATAGAGCAGCCTGAATATTATCAGTAGCACTCGGGGTTTAACTGCATCTCTACTGAACTAACGACACCAAGTAACATAAATACACTAATTCATGTTGTTTACATATAACTGGCAGGCAAACTGGCATTAGCTTCTCAACAGATGGAGAATTTTAGAACTAAATATCATTTTCATACAAAGGAAGATGATCACTAGTAAACCAACACTCTAAACAAAAACAGAACACAGACACGCTGAAACTGTTTTCAAGTAACCTTACTTGTGTTATCATGGTCCCTCTTATATTTTTTCCTCATTATTCCCTTAAATTAGTTATACTACCTTAATTCCAAAACAAAATTAAAGAGCTGTACTGTGAAGAGCAGAGTATTTGTATGTCACAACTGCAATTATATACCATTATAGAACAATTGTCCACAAAGACTGTCAGGAGTCAGCTCAGGCTGCTGGACACAGTACTTTTAAACAGCTTTTCCAGACCTAGAGTAATTTTTCTTGTTGCCTACATGCACCTGCCTTGTTCATTTCAATTAATTTTGCAGTGTAACGACAGTCTTTTATTAGTTATAGAAACAAATACCTGAGGGACTGCTAGATCAATTATTTGGCAATCTTTAGAGCAATGATAGATGGGAATTAGTTCTTTGGAATTCAGATCAGAAGTGTACAATTCTGCATATACCTGAACAGCTGTTCCCAGACAAACCTTGCCAAATAAACAATTTGAATGCACATCAAGTGTGAATTCCTACATGACAGAGGAAAGTAATGATAATCCCAAGGTGACACAGCACAGAGAAAACAAACTTTACATTATTGCAGACATGAAAAATTATTTTTTTAATACTTTTAGTGAAATTATAGTCTTACTAAAAGTAGGATGCTTTGGGTCATTTCGTGTGGGGAGCGATTAACAGCAGTCTTAAATCAGCTGAAAAAATGGGGAATTCTAGATGAATGATGTAATGATTGCATATGCTTAGAATAAATAAGATTTCAGATTGCATGTAGCATCAACTATCAAAAACTACTTCTGTAAGTCTCTTTTTAAAAGAGAACTGGTATCAAATAGCATGTGTTTACTGAAAGTTTATGAAAAAGTAGTTTATAAATGTACATTTGACATGTGTTAATAACAGGTAGCACCGTCTTGTATAAACCCACTGGCTGCCTGAGAAGTTATTCCTTATCCAGCATCATATCTCACATTTCTTTTGCACAGATTACCTTGCAAAACAGGCTTCTGCAAGTATGCACTCCTTTGCAGGGCAATCTCTTATAAAATTATCTCATACAGATAAATGAAATGAATGATTACACCAGCATGACATGGACAAAGCCATTCCCAAAATAAGCAATTTGATCAAAGTGAAGCAGTTGGGCAAACTTACAGGAACCAGTTTCCAAAACCATTTGGTAGGAGACTTCAGAGGAAGCAGTAGGAAAAAAGGATAAAAGCAAAAAGCAAAGGGGAAAAAAAAAAAAAGGAACATTTTATCAGATTTCATAAATTACTTTTATAAGCAATTTTCTTTAACATTTTCAGTTTTGTATAACAGTGAGTTGTAATTTAATGGCAAGCGTAAGTGCACTGTAACCTCTGCATATTGAGCTAATTAGCAGCAATAACACTGGAGAAATATGTCTGCACTCTTTGTAGATCAACATTATAATTTTCCCACATGAACAGCTAAGATTGTCAGATCAATGCAGTTTTATGAAATGCTTTCACACATTTAATTGTACTCTACATATGCAATCTGACTGAAGAATTCATTTGAGACTTGAAGTCATGATATCACAAGTATCAAAATGAACTCCAGCAGCACACATGGGGAAGCAGGGAAGCTAAAGCAATGAAAAAAGGAATAAACACACTGTAGTACAGTACACCCAACTGCTGTGAAGCTTGTGTTAGTTACTTCAAGCCAAACAGTAACATTCAACAATATTTTTAAACAATCGTATGACAGTTTTCAGGACAACAAGAGGTACAGGCAGTTATATTTTTACAATGACGAATCACATTAGCATCAGCTGCATGATGTGCAATGACCTGAAATGTAGATGGAGTTTTGACTACTGGCAGAGGAATTATCAGAACTAATACATAAACCTCTAAACTCATAAACAATCAAAAAAATACTAATCTGAAGCACACTGATTTTTTTTTCCTGCAATTCTGTGCACTAGTCTAGCATAATACTTCTAGTGTTAAGAACAAAAATATTATGTACCAGTACGATAAATACACACAGAAAATGTCACCACTCTATTGATTTCATTACTGAAGTGCAGCAAAGAATTTTTTGTTTTTAATGAAGATAGATATCTTCTGGAAATGGTAAAAATGTAGTTTAAAACTATCACGGAACAAATTGTTATGGAAGCTTATTATTTTATGGAGTTGTTAAAATACTGTGCTTCCATAAAACCTCAAAAAAAAAGTAGTATTAATACAAAGCTTTTATGGAAAAAAGCTATTGTGCACTAATGGGTGTGCAGTAGTAACACAGCTATTCTCAACATCTTTCTCCTCCATTTCACTGAATTGTAGCAGGGAAGAATTCCAAAGGCACTTAGAAGAAATCAGCTACAAGACGCACGTCAGTGTGTGGCTCTGGACGTTTCTGTCACACCCAACTAAAGCCCTTTATAAAGGATTCAGTTTCTCTTAATCTCACTGAAAAACAGTGTATGGAAAAACATGCAAATTTGAAAACAAATTATCTCAATTTTCAACTGCAATCAGGAATTCTAAACCGTATCATAAAGCAAAGCTTTGGCTAAATTGGCTGAGCTCAGATCTAGGCTGCCTATTATTCTATTTAACACTGACAGGAACATTGTTCTTGACGTTAACAAAATGCACTGTATCTCACACCTGGACTCAAGAAGTCCACCAATGTCTATTTAATGCTAGGCTGAAGAACTACTCTTTGAAAAAAACATTTGTTTCAAATCTGAAGACCAGCTCTCCCTAACAGAACAACTCAAAACTAGTAGTCCAATATATATTTTTATTTATCCATTTGGTTTAAACTGTGCTTGAGATGACTATGAATATGTTTCAGAGGGGTGAAAGACTTCTGAAATTTAAATTCAAACATACTGTAAGATTTATAAGTATACATTTCTAAGTATACATAAGCATACAAAAGAGATTAAAGAAAAACTAAAGTCTCTTGGACAACCTGGGAATTCAGTGGCTGTTGAACTGTCACTTTAGATCAGCAAGAATAAACTTTTTTTTGCCTTGGAACTTCACAAAAATCAGTCACTATGAAACAAACTAAGCAGAGAATCCTGGCTGACTTCTTCCCAATGTTTAAAACAGCAACAAAACCAAAATAAAAACCCACAAAACAGAAAACAAAACAAAAAAACAAATAGTCCCTCAGGTTGAGAGCCTATGATTTTACACTATGATTTTTTTCATTGTCCCTAAGAAAAAATTTTAAACATGACTATGATCAAGTTATTTCCATATATACTCATCCTATGGCATCAAGACATCCTATAGTGTCATGCCTTTCATGAACTGCTTGTTTTCTGCTATCTTCCTTGCACCATCATTTGTGTTCATGCAGCTGATTGGATCAAGAAGCTGATTCTGCTGCAAAATTTTCTTCTTGACAGGTTAGCTTTTGGTAGCAGTGTGGATTTATGAAACATTAAATTCTAGTGGAACTACAGTGTTAGTGTTTTATCTTCACACAAGAGGTTGCACTGTTTAAACTGATCTTACAAAAAAGTCTGAAGAATTCAGGTACTTAAATGAAGTTACATTTGTTTCTCTCATAGGATTTGCATTTGACTTAAATCTGTTAAGACTGATTCAGTCTAAACCACAGAAGCAGACAGAAGAAGAACATGTTTTTGGGAAAGCTCCAACTACACTGAAAATCAGCAATTTAACCAGTGCAACTGTACATTCACTTCATATTATTGAGTGGAAGCCTGAAAGTCAAAGCTATTCACTACAAAACTTGAAATCCTAATTCTGAAAAGAGATGCAGAGACTCTACCAGAAAAAGATGGTTACCACAAATCACCAGCTGATCAAGGTCCACAGAGGACTACCTGGAACTAAAAATCATACACACTCCTTCCTCTCTTATCTTCTACAGACAGCTAGTAGCAGAAGACAGGGAAAGAAAACAAAAGCAACCTCATAATCTGTTAATACTGATTTTTTCTATTCAGACATAGAAAACAAGTATATCTTATAATTTGTAGTATCTAATAATCTGTATTTGATGTTTAAACCTTTTGTAAATGTAGAAATTTACCAATCATTGCAAAAAGATTCACGCAGTTCTGTAACAACACAGTAACACAGTTTGGCAGGCTTGAGGGCTACACTGAAATTATTTTTCACAATTAAAAATTGACAAATGTGCAATTGTATGGAATTATTTAAAAATTTATATGTTAACTTTGTGTACCTTTTAGGTACCTAATTTTCCTGGTTCTTGGCCAGAAATAAAAACTGAAAAAGAGCTTTCCCTTATTGACTAAACTTATGTATTCTTCCCATGTTTGCTTGGCCATCACTAATCAGCAGAAGGGGGCATTCAGAATTTAAAATTCAAGACCTGACCATACCTTGGAAATGCTGAAACTTAAATAAACAAAGGTTTTGCCTAGAAAGGAGAGATAACAAAGCTCCTTAAATTTTCATAGGGAGTTCACCGTTTGAACTAGTAAATGCCTGAAAAAGCCCCAGGCTGAAAATTATGGTGGAAGACAGAAAAGCTGAACAATGGATAATTCCAGTTCCCCTTCATGCTAAAGTTTTAAAAAAACAATATAAGCAGCAGTTAGGAATTTAAAAACATCAAAGAATGAAAATAAAACAATTCAGATACTGATAAGTAAGCTATGACTGTAATATGAGTACAGAAAATGCTAAAAATAAATAAATTAATTAGTAAATATAAATATATATATAGGCATAGTTTAATTTTTCCAAAAAATGGAAAGTCGTGTAGTAGGGCTTTAATTACTATAAAGGCAGAATTTAATTCCCCCTGCTCACCTCTTTTTAAATCTAAGAATACCTATTATTATTAATAACTAAAGCCAAGCACAACTTTAAATGAGAAATTATATATTTATTTCAACAAGACCCAAACCTGGTACAGGAATTCAGCTACAGTTATTTCACAGCTTTGCTGAGTGCAGAGGTAAGCCCAATACCATCAGTGATTCTGTGCTTTTAAAGGAAGAATACATGGACTGATGCAATATGGAGACAGAAATTCAGTGTAAAGTACCTGGGAACAAACACTAAGAGATACTTCACAGGAGCCACATGATAATTTAACTGCAACTCCTGTTAGAAATGCTGGCCAACTTGATTTGATGCAATGGACTCGTCCAACGCATCTGCATTAGTTTTCCTTGCAAAGCCAGCATTCCGTATAATCCTCAGTTCAGAGATGCAGGGTTTAGTTGGGATGTTTCATGTATTTCTAAACCTCAGACATTTGCATGCTTGCAATAACCATTACCTTTAGGAAGAGTAAGTGGAAACTTGGGAAATACTGTGAGACTATATGACTAAAAGAAAAGCTGACATATCAGAGCAATAAATTAACCATCAGTTGAAGAGTTTCTCAAAGAAAACCTGGAGTTCAATAATCCTCATGCTAATACAATCCCCAAGCATGGAATACCTTACTTGACAATGTAATTTATGCAGCTGAATCCCTAGAGAGGCAAAAAACATAACATGAACCTGGGATAATACTATCAAAAACTCAGTGTACAGAAGAGACGGCCTTAATATGCATTTTTTCCATGATATGGCAACTGTTACATGGTTTTGCTATTTTGCAAATGTATTTGTACCTGGGCCTGGTACTACAATACCATTTTTAGGTAAATGTGTTATTCCCCCAAGTCCATTTATGGGATCAGTTACAGAAGAAATCTTTCAACATTGATTTAAAACGTTGACAGTGAAGATAAATCCTGAACTAAAAAATGTATCCTTTTACTTCTAATATAAATTGCAAACTATAAGTGAAAAGAAATATTACTGAATTTTTACAAATACAGATAATTTTATGGAATTGCTCTGATAATAGTTTTCATTTTTATATATATTTGTTTATCATACTAAGACTCTCATCACTTTTGATTTTCACAATTGTTCTCATCTTTCCAAGTGACCTAAAAACCACATAAAACTTCCTACTATTATTTTCAGGAAAAAGAAAAACTACTAGAGGACAGAGGAATACAGGTTATTTCCCTTGCCTCTGTTTACTTTGTTTTATCTGAATTTGAGAAATGAACTTGCCAAGGACATCTTATTCTCCAGATTTCTATGCTACTATTACTACTGATACTGAACACAGTTTAATTTTTTTTTCCATGGCAGGGTATATGCACCAGGGTCACACTATTATTGTAAGAACCACCGTTTTGTTTAGCTGAGTCACATTAGCCTTCATTGGCATTCCTTATATTTAAAAAATCCTTAAAAATGCAAAGATAGTCACTACATTCACATTTTTTGAAGCTGAGCATGTAATCCAGGCTGGTAACCTGCCACTCCCTCAGAGTGACACTGGAAAGGAGGCAGCAGCTTAGGTGAGAACAGGCCAGGCTGGGAAGGAGGATTACAGCCTTGCAGCAGCTTGCAAATCTGGTCTGCATTCACGTGCAGGGATAATACCAAAAGGTGTCCAGATTGATTACCAATTCTACAATAACAGTTATATCACAATAGGGTAAAGGATCTTTCTGTAGTAAGGAATTTTACATACTCTGGAACTGTCTGCTATCTCTAAGTATTTTTATGGACATATAATGGTATTTAATTACCTGAGCTCTGCAAACTAAAACAAAAAAATCCTGTTAGTCAAGGGAATCAAATATAATCTGTTTTTATTATATAGATAATAAAACCTGTAATCAACCAGCATTTTGGATCATAGCCAGCGCAATCCTTCCTATGATACCACATACAGATCTCTCTTCTGAGATTAATGCAATATACAAGGAAAAAACAATTAAAAACCATGAAAAAAGTTTTGGTCTTCTTCATATCAGAGCTGTCTGGGGTTTTAATACACTCAAAAGTATTAATTATTCTTAAATTCCTTACCACTAATGTAACAGATGTTTCTCTGCTATCAAAGGTTTTTCAGAAAGGACAACTGGCTATAGAAACTGCAACTCTGTTAATTTTATTTTTAAATGTGTATTTTCATGGAAGTGATAAATCTAGTAATAAAATGAATGCTATAAGTTTGCTTTCTTTAACAAGCAGTTAAAATCTCAATGTCTGCAATATCTGTTTACAGATAAATGCTTATTCTTGTTTATAGTATTTTAACTCCTCCACATACCTTTTGACCTCCTGCAGATTCTGCACTGTGATGCTCTTTTAGTTTTTGCTCCTGTTCCATGATGTCTTTCAAGTGTTCATTTACCTAGACACAGAATAGTTCATTCAGTTGTCTGTTCTAAGAAACAAGTCACAGAAATTAGAAGTTTTCCAAAAGGTCTATAAATCACAAACACAGAACTAAAGAGATAACCCAAATATTTCAGACTTTAGCCCTGGAGCAAAACCAGCAAATGTCAGTCTCGGATGCAGTCTAAGGTCACTACTTGTTAGCTTTACATTGCACAAGTTAACCTGTCCTCAGTCACATTTGATTAACAGGATATCCTTTTCACTTGGTTTGATTATGCAGTGAAGGTGGATCACTTCAAGCAAGATGTGTTCAAACAAACAGAATACCTTTGGGTTTAAATCATCACAAAGTACACAATGAGATGACAACTTAAAAAGAGCCAAAAAGAGACCCTTGGCATTGTGGCATCTCAACATGACATCTCAACCTAAAATGTCATATGTAGTATAGATTACAGTATTAATTTAACCTTCCGTTATGTGGTTTACACATGTTTAACTTAGTTCTGCAAATTCTTCTGTTTATATTCCATAAACAGGAACAATCTGTATCAGAACAGTCCTGATATACCTACATACACAAACACACATCCTAGCCTCTCATCTCTAATCAAATCACACAGACAACAAAGAAACTCCCAGCTTGCTTTTCCAGCACTCATACCTTGTTTATCCAGTACATGACAGCATCCTCAATGTCATAGGGTACCTCTGTAGCCTGGAAGAAGGTTGAATACTGCTGAGTGCAAGCGATGACTTTCTCAACGCTGACCATCTCCACAGTGTAAGCCATCATGAGGGTGTCGATCATGGCCAGGTGAGCACTCTAGGATGAGAAGCACCAATACCTGATTAGTTTGCAAATCATCAGATTTTTCTTATGTATTGCTTCTGAACATAGCCGCAAACATGGGAAGGCCAAAACTGTAAATGCTGTAAGTTTTCTGTCTGGTTGTCAGTTTTAAATGGAAAACAAATGAAAACAAACATAACAGACTTGAGAACACAGATTAAATTGCAAATTAAAATAACTTCTGTAAAAAAAAGTAACACCACATTTAAAGAACTGAAAGTGAACAGAATAAGCAAGTTTAATGGTTCAAACATTACATCACTTAACAAAGTGAAAGAGATTTTTTAAATTTGTCACAATAGCAAAACCAAACCCCTGTCTGACCAATTTGTACTGAAGATGTCTGATGAATTTGTACTTAAAATAAAAGCTGAAACTGGCTGCTAAACAACCTTCATTGTCCTGAAAATGTTGCATTAATATGTGAAAGTTCATCTATATTTAAAGTCTTAATCCAGGAAGAAGACATGATTATACTAATCTTTAGTAAAAACCCAATGAAATGATAGAAAAAAATCTATTTTTCTTCTAGTAAACTAGCTATGTTATGCAAATGTAATGTAAGTGCCACAGCTATAGGTACTCAAGTAGGTTTAAAATAATATACCTTCTGTTAAAAGAGGAGGTACATTTCTTCTGGTGTCATATATTGAAAGATAACTATTTCACTGTCTGTAATAGTTCAAAATAAACAATTTCCCCCATACAATAACAAAAAAAAGGTGATAACCAGGATTTACATTAGATTCTTGTGACTGAATAACAAAATGATGATGGTTTTTAGAGGCAGTGCCTACAGCTAAATACATTTACTTCTGCTTTGTGATAAGAAAAACACAAACAGCTTTCTAAATATTAAACAAGATTTCCCATGGATCAGAACAATTTCCAAAGACAGTATTTTTCAAACACTGCCATTAAACACAGCTCACAAGGCAAACAAAGATCCCCAACACTTGTTAATACTATCACTTCAATACTATAAAAAACTATGCATACAAACATCTCACAAGGTAGCTGTTAGAGCCATGGTAACAGCAGTGAACAGCATGAGACAATATGCTATCTAATCATCACAGTTAAGGTAGTTCATGCACATCATTTATTCCAGAATTCCCAGCAGGATAAAGAACAGATCCAGATTATGTGCTGCTCTTATCATCAATGAAAGTGATCATGCTGACCTCAGAAGTAGGCAGCAGCACCTACTGCTTTTTAAATGCAGTTAAGTTGCTTTGTTTCACAAAAACAGGCAAACTACACTTAACAGGCATTCACAAAAGTGGAGCTGACAGCCAACCTTTCTGGGACAAGCTTGTTGTCCTTGCAGCCCGGGTATGGGCTGAAAGCCCTGTCTGCCACAGTCGATCTCTGCTCCCAGCAGCAGCAGCACAGCTGGGCAAGGCTCAGCAGCTCCTCACTGCTGCCACCACTGATGGACTCAGTCTGAATAAACTCCTTCCACCACCGAGGCTATGCCTTAGGAGCTTATTTACAGACCTTAATGGGCAAATACTGATATAAGCTCCTGGGTGAATGAAGGGAAGTGCTGGGCAGCACAAAGTATTGCAAAGGGAAAGGATATTCCCTGAGTGCAGCCTCAGCGTGCAGTGCAGCAATGCTCTAGGATGCTGCTCCTCTGCTGGCCCAGCACTGCAGTGCAGAGGGAGGTCCAAACCAAGTATCACATGAACTGTGAGTACAGTCCCCCAAATCCTTCTGAGGGATCACAGAGCCTGACACAGCCATACAAATCTAGGCAGTTCTGGTGGGACTTCCCAGTGCAGCTTGCAGGAAGGTAGTTTAGCACGTGTAACACACAGCAAAGAAGGGAAGATTTGGATCATGAAAATGCTGGCTTTGCTTTTTAAGAAGGAGCAGTACACACAAATGTGTTTTCCAGCCAGACAGAAGAGCAGCCTCAAAGAGAATGGTACTGCTAGGAATGTGCTAGGAGTCATCCAGGCTGATCCAGAGCTGTTCACACTGCCTGCTGCACAAGGTGAGTCTTTCCACCTTTCACTCCCTGCCTGCAGGGAGGACACTGTCTTCCATGTGAGGTCTGACAACCAAGGAACTCCCAGAGGTGTGACAGCAGCATCTTCTTGCCCAGCTGTTGATCCATGAGTAGTGCCCTGGCTACTACGGAAAACCATCACTGAATTAGTTGAACTAATTCCCCAGAGGAAATTTAGTAGCCTTCACCTCCCATGCTGGATCATCAGGTTCCCTAGAAAACACCTATGAAGTGGATTGCCAGTGGAGAGAGAAAGCCACTGGAGTGTTGCTAGAACTGCCAATGTGCTCAGTACATTATAAATGCATTAGAAAAAGTAAATTATTTACAATTTGTTAACTGAATCTCATTTTCAATGCTTCTAGCAAATCATTAATGAAGTGCAAACTATTTAAACAAACAGAGGGAAGAATGACCTTAGACAATAATTTCTACTATCAAAACTAAGTGTAATAAACTTTTACTGACACTGGCTAGATTCATATCACAACCTTTGTTTTATACAAACAATCAAATACAAGCATCTTGAGTATCAAAAGTGACTCCAAGTAATTTTCTTTGTAATCCAGGCAAGACACTCAGAAGACTTTTAAAACCCAGTAAATAATAAAAAGAAGAACAAGTATTATCCTAAGAAACAAACAAGGAATTGCCACTTTTTTTAGCTAGCAAAATTCAAAATTTTATAAAGTTTATTTAACAATGAAAATATTTGAAACTAGTAACATATATGGATTTATTCCCCTAGAAAATTGCAAGCAACCAAATAAATATACAGGATAACATATATAAAATACCTATTTGTGTAGTTGAGTTTGTTTGCTGGGGTTTTTTTAAAAGGAGTTACATAAAGAATGAGAAAATTTTTTAATAGTACGTACAGCCCTACTGGTTTTCTTCCACTTATTCTGGAAAGAGCAGACAAGCTGCATTCTTTCACATCTTTTCATTCACTGTGCTCAATAAGAAAGAGTAAACTAAAAACTGCACTATAAAAATACTGTCCTACTCTTCCATACACAGGCTTTGTCAGCGTAACTGCTGAAGTTCTCTAAAAAATCCCAAGTTTTAAGAAATTCTGTTGATGGTAATAAACTTCTGATTTTTTTTGCCTCTCTCACTGAACAGCATATTTTAGGTACGGCTAAAAAAATCAAGAGGGAAAGTTCACTTTTACTAGTCAGATCTGCAGTTATGAGGGAATTATGCAAGGAAGCAACATTTCATATCTGAGGGAGAAACAGAAACCACTTTGAGCTAGGCAGAAACCAGGATCAGCCACTCAGCAACCTCTTCTTTCTCTGGATGAGCCTGGACACAATGCCTGAAGGAAGTGCCCAGGAACTGCTGACAATTGGGATGAAGACAGTCCATTCAATTTTGGTACTTCCTCTGAGGTGGCACCATTCAGATACACAGCCAAAAAAACCCAGGCAGGATTTCATGCTGTCATATACCTCCCACATCCAGAATTGCAGCAAGGCATAAAAATAGATGTACAATTCCAAAAAAGAAAAATAATTTTAGAGAAATAATTTTCAAGCCCCCTAAACGGTAACATAAAATTATACAAAACCATTTGAGAAATATCTTTTTAAAAAGCCAAGATCAACACAGCAGCAGTGAACAACACAGGAAATAATACACTTTTCCCATAAGTGTTATGCAGAGATTTCATTTAAGCCAATTCAAAAAACCTTTTTTTTTCTTTGATTGCTTCACTACAATGGTGCAAAGTAATAAAGTCTAAAATAGAACACAACAATACATAAAAAAACACAAAATGCTGGATTCTTAGAGGTATTTCATTTTCTAAGACACAAATGTGGTTTTGTTTTTTCCTAGTTACAGTCTGCATGGAACACAAGAGTTTTAACTTAGTAATCTTAACAATCTCATGTAATTACTGGTTACTTTCTGCCCTGTAATGTAGTTTCCACAGCTTTTCATTCTACTGCTGAATATTTCAATAAGAAGCTTACTGAACTGCAGAAGAAAAAATATTCTGAGCATGGCTGCTAATGCTTTCCTGTCTGCCTAACATCTGATTATAGAACTTCCTTCATCTCCACTGAAGAACTGAAAACAACTTCATTAAAAAGTGTACTAAGCAAAAGGTGTATATGATACTGTACACACAGATAGTTATGGATAAATACCACAAATTAGAGAAAGCTCCTATATTGTTACCTACTACTAAGAATATTTCTTATATTCCATTAAATGATACTCAGGTCAGGACTTCTCTTCTGAACTCCCTCTTAAGGAAAAACATAGACAAACCCATTTCACACTACAGCACTTGAAGAAAGGGGAAGAAAGAAAACATAGAATACAATTGTTACCCTCATGTTAAATAGAAATAAATAATTGGTTCACTCTTTCTTTCCTGGAGATTTTTCTTGTAATAAAGGTCCTCTAAGCTCACTATGCTTTGGACAAGAGATTTGATCTTTGACAGAAACTGGCTTTTCTAAACAGAAATACATATTGCACAACAAATACATATATATCTATCTAAATTCACTAGAGATTTTGCCTCAGCTAGATCAGGCACTTAAGCAAAGAACATAAGAGCTCAGCTCTCTTATCTCAAACATTTAATTGGGAGAATTTTTGCATCTCCCTTGCATCAATAGTTAGCATGTAACCAAGTGCTTCTACCTTCTGAAGACAGAGGTTTAGATCCAGGTACTTTTCACTCTAGTAAAAAAACAGGGGCTTGATGAAAATTACTCTGATCATCAAGAATATAGATGGAATAATCACTGTAGGACAAACACTTTATGAAAAAAAGTAAAACAAGAGTTTTTCATATCCATAGTAAAAGAAAGTAATAACAGGTGAGTATGGGCTCAAACATACAGGAAAGGTGTGCCAACAGCACTGTGAGGATCTCCTTCCATACCACTCTAACCCACATCTGTGCACCCAGCTTCCTTACAGGTGAACAACAGTCTGAGGCTGGCTAGCTTAAGCCTCCAGGCCCCTTTCCCAGAGACCCTCCCCTGATAATCCAAGTCTCAAATGCATCTGCTAGCATAAGGAGATATCATCCGAACTCCAAGTCTCAATTGAAAATTGCAGAATTCCAGTTCAGGGTAAGTATGGGCCAATGCTTGAATACTGCAGGAGGTGAGGAAGGAATTAATGAGCAGAGGAAATAAGGTGATAACTCTATTACAAATTTCAAAGCTATTTCTTCATTTGACCATCATTTTTACAGCAAAATGAAGACAATTTTGATACTGCAAAGGAAACAAGCTCTAAAATATTTCAATCAACAAAAGGGAGCAGTCTGAAGTAGTCAGTTTTACTCTGATGATCTTTGGATGCAATTCTTTTCTGGCCTCACACAGTACTTATCCTTAGCACAATCCTAAAATAAGCCCAGCTGTCTAGTTAGTCTTGTCCTGCAAGGGAGTGATCATGCTGAATGACCTCCTTGTTGCATTGCCATGAAGAACAAGGGCTTGACTCTGATAGGATGCTTGCTCAGCAAGACCAGGCATTACTGAGTCATGCTAAGGACCTTGAGACAGAGGGAATGGTTTTTGCTTTCAGTGTTTTTATAGCCTTCTCTATTTGGTTAACTTTTAAAATTTACTAATTTATTATATGAATATATATATTAAGAAACCATTGTTGGGCTGACTATACATATCTGACAGGAGAAACATAAGTCAGTTCTGTAAAAAGGATTTCTCAGGTGCAGATATTGGCTATGTTAAACATTTTGACAGCACTTGTAAATTTGACCTAAGGTTTCCTCATTATGCTCATTAGGGAGCTTCGTAATTTGATCTACTAACTCAATCCTAACTAAATAGCTAACAGAGATTCCCAGATTTTCTGGATGACATAATCAAGTGAGACTTTGACCTACTCCAGGACATAGTGAAACAAAATACCTGCACAACACACACTGGAATCAAGAACCATCAAATGGTGCTCATCACATTATTTCAATTTTGACTTTTTTTTATAGTTTCACATGACCTACTTTGAATTTTTAAAATATGCTTACCAATAGCAAATTGCCTGTTCTTATTTACTGGGAGAATGAAGTGCCTAATGGTAAAAACCACAAAGGCACTTCAGAGTCTTTATGCTAGGTAATCCAAGTTTCAAAGATAAATGCTGGTAGCTAGATAGTTTAAACTAAAGTGACAGTAACACAGGATAACTGGTAAGAAATTTCAACGTGTAAATAGCAAGAGCCTCGAAATTCCCAGAGGACTTTGTTTCTGCAGATAATTCAGGATTTTCCTAGAACATACTGTCAAATACTGCCCAGATAAGACAGCTCAAAAAACTCTTATAAAAATTACTTATGTGCATTGTCTCCTTGCTCTTACTCTGGTTCAAACCAAGCATAAGCAGTAACAATTGTATTAAATATAATCTGAATTTCTTATTTTCATAACAAGCTCCACTACTCTTTGAAGAACACAGGAGCGGGAAAAAGAGAAAACAAGGCTTTGTCTTATCCATATATCAAAAAAAAGCAGTTCCCTCTTCCTGACTCATACCTGCATAGGAATGACATCAAAACCACTGGTTTAACCTCTCTGGCAGCTCAGCTAACACCTGCAGAGGCAGTTATCACCAGGAAGTATCAAAGCATATTCACCTCAGAACATCTGCTGGAGGAACCCAGCCTTAGGAGTGCTGCAGACCTGCTGCTTCTTCATGGACAAGCAGGAGCAATGCCTAGACAAGCTGGATTTCTACAGAATTTGAGGTGAAGAGTTCAGGATTGGGTGATGTGACAGAAGTACGTAAGAGGGGAAGTATGGCAAAGAGAAAAAGAGGCAGAGATCCCAAAATAAAATATAGGTGTAGGGCTGAAGTGTCAATCCATGGAGATGAGACTGGAAAAGGAAGCAGGGATGTCTTCTCCAGTGCATGGAGCCTGGCACTGAGCCTCAGCATATTGCAAGCCCCACTGACAAAGCTACCCTAAGCCTGGGATCAGAGCACACTATTTCTGAAACTTCACAACACACACTTCTAGTTTATCTGTCTGACACTTAAATATTGGCAGCTATTTCTGAATGGCAGCTTTTTCAGCCCAGGTAACTGATATCACATCATGCTTTCTGACTTATCTGCATTTCAGTTTTGCTTTTTTTTTTTTTTTTTTGGATCAAACTAGTTAGTTACTCATACCCTTTATCTCACAATCCTTAGAAGGTTTAAAAACTTGAATGAATGCAAAACACCCATTTGATTGAAGGCGTGCAACCAACATGATATTACATTAGCTTACTAAAACATTACCTAAAGTAATACAGAGCATGACATTTCTCCTCAACATTTAACTATTCTGCAGCCTTGGTTTCTGATGAACTGAATGTAATAATGATGCTTTAATTGCAGTGAGGAATAGTACAATATACTGGTTTGTTCAATTTTCTGTTTCAAAAACTGAACTCTAAATATCATTATGCTTGTAAAAAATGTAAACAAAAAACACTGCTTTTCTATAAGAGAGAAGATTAGGTTATCTGTGGTTCTTCCCTCATTTCTTAAACCAGAAGAGGATCAAAGTAGGGCCAAAATATCAATGGAAATCTCCAACTGAATTCCACACAGCTCTGGGACTGGCCTTCCAGGGTATGTTTTTAACTCCTACATTCTACTCAGTTTCCTCAGGAAATGTGCCTCCCAGCTGGAACTTGTGTGAGATACTTGTCACAATATAAAACTGGAAATACAGACTTAGATTCTTGAGGAAGGCATTTTAAGAACAACTTTTAGTTATAAACAAGATATTCGGGGTGTTTTGTTACAAAAACCATCTTTGTTTTTGAGAGCTACCATCCTTCTTGGCCCAAATTTGTATTTTTATAATGTATGGAGGAAATGTGCATTGTTCAGCACCTTAGATACAGCAAAAAATGTGGTACTGAAGCTAATGCCTCTGACATGTAAATATCCAAGATCTAGGGACAGATTTATTCTGTTACAACTCAAATGTCACCATATTTTTACAAAACTTCTCCTGAAGAACCTGTGAAAGCTTCTGTGTTTTTGTTAAATTGCTGATGCACAAAACCCTATTTTTAGGAAAGAAACATGAGAATCTTTGTTAGGTTTAGCTTTCTTCATTGATCTAGCAAAATATTGGCTTAGGAAATCAAGATGTATGTTTATTTCAACAGGCTGTCTTCGAAAAGAGGAAAACTAGTTCCAATTTTTACATGAGAACATAATATGCAATCTTCCTGCATTCACACATGAACCGGCTCCTGATAATTTCCTTCCTGTTTCTTTATTAGCCATAAAAGAACAGAGAAATAAGGTCATCACATTGATTTCGATAATAGCAATTACATTAAGAATTGGAGTTTTCTGATCTTTTCTTTAAAGGTTTTTAGGAATACCATATTTATAGACCATAACACAGCACAGTAAGACATGATAGGGAAATGGACCTGGACAAAAATTTTCTGCTAAAGTAACAGCCAGGGTCAAAAGAAATTTCCTAGTCTCCTACTTTAAATGAATGCTATCAGCAGTTACATAATGAAAACAAACATACAAAATTATACTGATAACAAGAAATGTATTTCTCTAAGGTAGTAAAACCTTGCAAGTGACAAGCTGTTGACTAATAGCATTACTAAATCAGACAGCTGACCAACATTTTTTCATCAACTTATTAAAGGATTAGGACAGCCACAATAGTGGCTGCTAAACAAGGATATGGCCCACAGTTATAGCAGAAGTGGGAAAGGTACTCTATGGGTGTTTCAGTAAACATATTCAAAAGTGTTTCCACTTGTTTGGTTAATTTGAGGACATCTTGAACCTCTGAAGTAGAGTATGGGTTCTTCAGAGAAAGGCTCTTACATATGCACACACAGGAGTAAAACAACTGCTTTACGTAAACTTTAAGATCTGTTTCTTCATTGGTCAAAGCAGCTGTACTAAGGAATACACTTTATTCTTAAGAAAGAGCAATCTGTGTACCCTCATAGAGATTGTGATCTACAAGTAATCCTTTTTAATAGATTATTTGGAGCCGGGGATGTCCACTTCATCTGCTGCAGCAGATTTTTGCAGGACATCTGGCAGTAGTTTCCATTACCATATAAGCGTCTGCTAAGCACAGGGTCATACCCAGGCTCTGTCTGCATCAGGAACTGCTGCAGACCAACAGGAACAGATTGGTACCCAAGAAAGGGCTCTGCTGAGGACAGGATACCCTCAAGAAGGACTGCAGTTGTCAACCACCACTCTACTTTAAAAAAACATCTGGAATTCAAGCAGCAAGGCAAAGGATTGTCTTTCTATCAGTGTTTCATAAAAACGGGAAGGTCAATTACATAGTAACTTTTCTTGGAAGTTACTTTGGTAAAGGCATGAAAAGTAGTTATTGATACGATACCATCTTCAGGAGGTACAATTTCTTCAAGAAAACTTTCTTTTGAAAAATGAAATGGGAAATTAGCTTGCAGTCTATGCATAGAAAGTATTTAATTGTTTTACCCAAAGACTTAAGACTGAACAGGAGACCAATGTGGGCTAGGTGCTATTTCTTAGCTGGTGAGCAAGGTACCCATCCTCATCCTTCACAAATATCTGTGAACTTTTCAGGACATGGAAATGAATTGGAGAGTCTCCTTCCTCCATTTCTCCTTGGTAATGAAATAACTGCCAGTTCATAAGTCTTTTTAAAGATTAAAATAATAAACTACATTCCTTATGCATTTTTGGTTTATAATGTTATTATTCCAGGAGGTGTTGCGTAACTAGTAGCTCTTGAAACAGTGAAGTCAGCTGCAGCAGTAAAATATTGACATTGTAGTAAACAATCATTTTCTTAGGCAAAATATCCCTCCCCCTATTCTCCCCAACTAAGGCAAGCCGAGTAAAAGAGCATGGTGATAAATGAAACAAAACAGAGAAACCAGCTGAAGAGAAAATCACAAGGCAGAAATGGGAAAACTGCTAACTCCTATCCTTTTATTTTCCAAATAATTACTTAAGATTGCAATAACTAGACTGTAATTATTTTCTTTGCTTATAAGAACACCAATAAATTCCAACAGTATTATTTGAAACCTTCTGCTACAAGCCCAAGATGTGTCATTGCATGCTGTCCAGAAACCACACAAGCCCTTCACATGAGGAAACCTTTCCTTTGGCAAAAGCAGTGACCCCCATACATGAAACTCACTTTGTTAATTGGAAAGAAGAGGGAAGATGATGGTGGGAAGGAGCTGGAAAGTATTTTATAGATGTCCTTAAACAATGGATTCAGACAGCAGCAGCTGCAACCATGCAGTCCCAGCAGCAGTACCCATACTGGCATGCAAGGATCAGTGCAGGTCCTGTGCAAGATTCAGGCAGTTCCACTGATTCACAGCATTGTTTCATCAGCCAAAAGCACAAAACCGCAGAACAAAAATCTCTGCTGGGCAGTTTGGCTGTGGAACATTTGGAGGAACTGAAAACAGGGGTTTTTTTTATGAGGTGGGAAAGAAGCTGGTATAAGCATTGAGTAATGACATCAAGCCAGGCCAAAAATCCCTGGAGAGGTGCTGCTGCAAGGACTTGTTTTTGGTTTTTTTTCTGATTGGACTGACTAAAGTTAAGAAAAAAATGGAAAACAACAATTTCTACTTTATTTCTGAATGCCTTATTTTGCTCTGTGTTTCATGTCAGTGGTTTGTTTGGGTTTTTTCCAAACCTCCTTCTCATTAAAATTAGAAATTGCCTGACATCTGTTCTTTCTTTTCAAGCATCCAAACTCTGAAATCCTATAATCCGTAAATGGGAAAGGACGATTACAAAGAAACTTGGCTGAACTACATGTGAGACATATTATGGGACGTTTCAGCAATCAATTTAAAATTACTGGCTTCAAGTGTGTTTTTTCAGAATTGCAGGCAGTATCTGTAACTTATGTTACCTAAAATATCCAAAGAAAAATCTTATCAAACATAAAAATCTGGCTGTCTGCATAGGCAAGTCAATCTGGAGTCTTTGAAAAAGGAAAAAAAAAATCAATATTGTGATAGAACAAGATGGAATGGGCACTATTAGAAAAGCTGGTATGCAGTTCTCCCTGAAGAAGAAATATTACAGTACATGTATTGGTCACAGCTAACAGGCGGGATATATTTCAGCATCTACTTGATTATCCAGACATATGACAAACCCAAATCAGTAAGCAATTTTGCCAATGAAAATTCTTATAGTACACATTATAGATAAGAAAGACTGTGCAGAAGTTTATATTAAACATGAAAACTTGTCAATATTTTAAAACATACTTTCAAACATAGTTTAGATAACTTAGGGTTTGCTTAGAAATGTTTAATTATTCATACTGAGACACAGAACAGTTGCTATTTTAAGAAATATTACTTCTGAATTATGATGTTTATTTCTGTGTTGAATACATATGGACACACATCAAGCAAGGCAAGAGGTAAAATAAAGGCCCAAGAATGAACTCAAGCCAGAGGAATGCCAAGCCTACAGAAGAATGTACACATGGTTTCTCCCTGAACAGAGGGCTCTGTGGTATTTTAGTTTCCAGTACTCTGTGTATATAATGCAGTTAGAGTAGATATATTGATTTAATGCTTTATTACTCCATGACAGATTCAAGGTGCAGGTACAGACCTGGGGTATCTCATGAGTGAAGAACTGGTTCACAGCCTTATAGTTATTGATGGAAAACAATCACACATGCACCTGTAAATCTCATTTAAAATAAAGTATAATTTCAGAAAGACAATTTTATATGTTCATATTGCTGCAAAGAAAAAGGACAAATACTAAAACTATCAGGATAAACTAATAAAAATATTCACATTAGCACTCATGCTTTCTGTTGTGTCTGGAACTCTAGCCTTTCATCCTCTTTGCACTTGGATGCAAAACAAATACCAGCCAACGAAGAGTGTATGGTGTAACACTTGCTACATGGTTTGGGTAGCTCAAAAGGCATTACCAAATCCAAACCCAAATAAATGTTTTATACAAGTTGCCACACTGAAGAAAAAAATCAAGACAAAACAAAATCAGTTTTGCATGTCCAAAGAAAAAGCACGGAGAAGCTCAACCAGAGGAGCTACTACAGACAAGAGGAACGCGAACATCCCCCACTCCTTTCCTTTCATTATAGTCTGCAACTTCCTTGTGCCACACCGGAGTGTGTAGTCACTCTGATGCCTTGGGTTTTAACTTTTCTATTTTTCAGAATATCTGCTACTTTGTGTGTAACTCTGAAACTTGGTATTTGGTGTTAGTAAGTTCTCTTCACAGAGACAAAACAATTCCTTTATAGCTAAAGAATAAAGGACAACTGGTACCAAAAAAGCAGAAACAACAGTGAGGGAAAGGGAGCAAGCTGAGGGCTGAGACTTCATGGCCTGGGGCTGTGGTTGGATAATTGACCCCAATATGCAGATAGACCAAAACTTATAAAAGTGTGAAGATTTGTGACGGGGATTCATCTTGGATTTGATTTGTGTGTAGCCCTGGCTGGGCTCTTGCACTGCCCAAAGTTTATCCTTTCAATGAATACCAATTTCACTCCTTTTGCTCCGTCCAGTCTGTTCCAGGTCAGCCTTTCCAGGCAACAGCCCGACGGGAAGTGCTCCCAGCTCCATGCCCCAGCAGGCGCGAGCAGCAAGGGCCGCGGGCTGGAACAGGCCAGGCTGGCTGGAACATGAAGCCCTGGGAAGTGAAAGAGCTGTTCACACACTCATTCCACAGCCACACCACAACAGCTCACACTCACCTACCAGAAAACTACAAATGTGAAATGGTGCAAAATAAAGAAAAGGCATGGTAATGGTGATTCTTCAAACCTTATGCTTGGATACTCTTTAAAATGCTTCTATCATTGAATTAACATGACCTAAGCAATGACTTTTGAATTAATTCCCTGACTATACTGGGATTCTCTTTACATAAACTACAGATGCTTTTTGCAATGCCATCTTTATCAACAACTGACAATAAAAGTTATTTTGAACTCTGTCTTCTCAACTCTACATTCTAAATGCCTTATTTCCCTTCTTGTATATCTGGCTCAGTAACTTTCACATTTATTTACATATGCACATTTACACACCAATATACCTATAGGAATGAGATGTCAGAGTGGCTTTGAATACACATAGCAAATGATGTTTGCAACAGGCCTTAATGAGAATCAATCAGTCATTCAAACAGCATTATCCCTTTGAGATATGAACAAGGCATGCAGTCACATTTAGAGACTACTGTCATGCTTTTGCCAGAGTTCCAATACTGCAAATGAAAATGCCACTTGGGCTTTTCCTAGCTTTCCAGTATGTGGCACTGCCAGTAATTTTAAACTTTTTTTTTATTCACAGTTAAATATACAAATAATATCCTCAGTTTTGTTTCTATAGATACTAATATCAGTATTAAAAAAAATTGGTTTTTAAACAGATCAGTTTTATAGAAAAATCAACCATTACATACACCACTAATTTGCTTAATAAGTCCTGTTGAGCTCTTTATATTTTATATATATGTATTATGATCTTTTAATTCCTCTGGTGCTCTGATCCAACATTAAAACTTGCTACATCCTGGTATTTCAACAAGACACTGGATGAAACAATTTAAATTCTCTTTTAATTACTGATAAATAATATACTGTCCAGTACTGAGTACATTCATATTTGCAAATATAATACCATATATTTAGGATAAAACATGCTGCTTGCTGAGATAAAGACAAAATTCTTTCACATAAATAGATAATTAATAGATACATATACAGACCTGATTTTATAGTCTTCTCACTCAGCCTCCACATTTTATCCTGTACTTGATTAATTTAATAAATATTTCACTGAAATAGTTAGCAACTCTACTTTAAAAGCACTATGTACTGCACACTGACATTCACGACAGGGGAAAACAAGTGACCCACCAAGCTTTCCAAATTCACCTCAAAACCTCATTAAATTTTCAATATATAATCACGTTCCAAATGCTTATGCAAATGCAATTACTTGCATCCTCTAAAAAGGCATCTGAAATACGTAAAAGAGTGCAAAAACAGTTTCTGTAAATATAATCCTACTGTAACGTGCTTTTTCACAGCAACAAGCACAGAAGTTAAAAAATATAAAAGGTTCAATTAAAAGTCCAATTATTATTCCCATACTTTTCTTCAGTATTTTCCTGCTCCAATATCAATCCATTCTTTTGCTCCCAGAAATGACAAAAAAAGTAGGAGATAACAGCATGTCTAGTTGCCAACAAATGAACAGTGTATTATTTTAATCTGTAAAGCACCATGTGCACTGATACTGCTGCAAGAAGCAGAGGAGGAGTGGTGGGAGTTATCCGGTGGGAGAAAAAAGAGTTATCCTCGTTCTGGAAGAAGATATTCCCAGCAATAAGGCTTTATCACATCATGCCTACACACAGATCTGGAAGCCTCTGCTTTATTGGGATTGCACAGATCGATGATGTCCTTTTGATAGAGTAACAGAAGCACTTTGGGGGAAACTCCTTCAAGCACGCAGCTGTGATTATCTTTTAGTAACAAGAAAGTGCGAAGTGGGAAGAAGTTAAGTTGCTCTGTATCAGTGATCTTTGTGAATTGATGAACTGGTGAGCTCCAGTCTCTGGAGAAACTTCACTTCCTCTCTCACCCTGCCATCACTCCCCTTGAAGATCCCCTCCTAAACTCTCTAATTGCTCACATTTTTTCTCAGATCTACATCCTGAAGGCCTCCTTGAACTATTCTCAGTATGTGCTGGCTCAGGAAGGAATATCAGAGTCCACAGTTATTTGGTCTGCACTTCAGCCTTCCCTTTGGCAAAGGAGTGAATTTGGCTCACTCTCCTCTAGTCCAGCAGCTATCTCCAATATGCTCATAGAACTTCTACAAGAAGGAATTTGTAAAATAAATAACCAGCAAAAGAGAGATATCGGCCATCCCTAAGTAGAACAAGAAAAAAACCAAAATGTCATTGGACTAGGATTAAACTTGCAAATTCAGATAATATTTTAAATTATTTTCAAACAAGATTTGGGAAAGGTCCAGAAGCAATGCAAAGAATGAAAAAATCAGCCATCAGGAAAACGAAAAGGAAAAATTAGTCAGTGGTTGTACAGGAAGAATGGTAAGTATTTTTCCAGATAAAGTAACTGCCATGAAAAAACCACAACCCACCATTTAGAACAACTACAATTTAGGCAGGACAACAAAAGTGTAAATATGGTCAAAGTAGAACATATTTTAGAATAACATGAAAGCAGTCTTGCATGATTTATCCTTAATTTAGTCACCAAGATGGCAGCTTGTATTAACTAGAAGTAAATATGAACCAAGAGCTTTTTCATACAGGGAAAAAGTGATGTTAAGTGGCAGGAGAGCCCTGCAGTTACACCATTAAACACAGCACCTTTTTAAACCACCTTAGTGCAGACAGGCTTTTGTGCTGCTGTCCAAGGTTTCAGCCTTAAAAAGCCAGCTTGTAGCTCTTTGACAACTGAGGACATTTGCTGTATTTAAGGGTGGGAAATACTACAGAGAAACATTTCAATTCTGTTAGGAATTAACATAGTAACCTGCAAGTCATATTTCCCTTTTCTAAAAGAGAGTTCTAATTCAGTCTTCTAGAAAGTATATTAATTTTTGATAGTCTTTGCACTATCTCCAAGTCTGCCAATTTCATGCTTAACCTAAATCTTCATCTCAGTCTGGAGCAAGTAGGAAAAGAAAAAAATACGATGTTTTTAAAACTACAGAAGGATTAAAGAGGAGCAATCTGTACACATTGAGCTATTCTTCCAATAAGTCTAAGAACACTGGAGACATTCCAAAAGATTAGAAGACATGAAACAATGGAATTTTTTTGAGTCAACAGACAATACAAGTAATTTTAATGCCCCAAATCCTTCTTCTGATCTCATGTAAAATAATTTCAGAGTCAACAAGCAGCTTGATTTATGTATAGTAAATGAATAAATGCCAATTTAAACATGAACTAACAGAACATAAGCCACTTTCTAAATTAATATATAAATATAAGTGAAAAGTGGAAGATTTATTATGAGTGTAAGGCATCTAATACTAATACGTTCAGATTAAAGAGACTTCTTAATGCTGGATACATTAAACTGATTTACAGTGCATCCCTGAGCATAGAATCAGCAATGAACTGGTGAATTTTTCAAGAAATACCACATGAATGAGTTATCAGCTCACCATCTCCTATTTTTACCACTGACCTGGAAGGAAAACTCATCACTGATCAGGTTTAAAGAGAAGGCAACGTTTGTTGGAAAATGATGAATTACAGGAGTAATCAGTTCCCCCTCTAAATTTGAAAGGGTAAGAAAAGAAGTCCCACAGAAATGGAAGGTCCCACCTTAGCTGAAAAAAGGCAAGCTACAATAATCAGAAAGGTACTGCCCTCTCTAATAAAGGAAAGTTTAAAGTTGTTTAAGAAAAGGAACCTAAAATAATTGACACTACAGTTATAAGTATGATAAGAGCATAATCGTGTTAAGTCATTAGTACATTAGATCTTAGAAAAAGCAAGGCTGTATTATTCTTTTCCTTCCCCCGTAAGGACTACAAGCCAATACTACCAAAGTACATGGAGCCCCTTATGTAAGTTCTCAGCTTCCCAATGCTCTGGGAAAATCAGATAAATTATCCTTCAGTGCTTAGAGGCATGAGAGTATTTTTACTGCTGTTGTTGCAAGTACATAGTACTTTAGGGGGATTGGGGTTCTTTCCCCCCAGAGCTTTGACCTGGAAAAATAAGATTATTCATACATATGCATCATACTTTTAGAATCAGGATTTGCTTTTCTCCAACAGTTCTTTGGTAGCACGTATACATATTTCTTTATCAACCTCAGTATTAACATGCTGCTTTACTTTCCAGTTGCATAAGTTAAGGGTTCTTTGTATTCCTTTCTGTTGCTAAAGAAAAGCTAAAAGCAGGATTTGGAATAAGTTCATCCTTTCAGGATGAGATATGAGACACATCTTACCATAAAGAATTTATCAACACAATTATGAGACTTCCTTGACAAAACAATATACTGAACTGCATTAATTTACAATCTTCCTATAGGCAGTCACAACATTATTTTTAACCTCACATACACACAGCTGTCTTTACAGTGAACATCTAAGTACCATTAGATGGTTTGGTTTTGCTTCTGGGATTAGGGAAGTTAAGAACAAGAGTAAGGAAATGAAACAAACAAAAAAGTAAAACATTCATGATTGTGAATTTTCTTTCCATCAACCTTCTGTCCATTTCATTGTTTAGGATGTAACCTGGCAGAGTCCTGTAATTCACTCTTTTTTTTTCCTTTTTTTTTTTTTTTCTTCAGTCCATGCTTCACAGTGAATTGGCCGTCTTGGCAAAACAATGCCCCAGAAAACATACCAGTGGGATTTACACAATTCTTTCTGTGTAATAGACCAGGAAGCTTTTACAAATGTTTACTACCTCACAGAGTGGCCTTAAGAAGGGAAATCAAGTGCTGGGTATTTTCCACCAAAGCCTATTTCAGCAACATATGGTATAATTGGTTCCAAATTAATCTTAATATGATGGAGAAGAGAGTCAGAAAAAAGTCTGTATTAACCTTTTGCACCGGAGTAGAGAACACACAAGTAAATCGCTGGTCATCAGGCACGATCTGAGCTTAGAGATTGTCACCAGCAGAACAGGAGCACACAGGGAATTTCACTGCAGGAGAGGCAGCTGGCACACACATGGGTCACCTGCAGGCTCTCGCACACAAAAACACCCCCCAAGCCATGTGCCCTACAAGCCTTGACAAGGTCACTTGGAATCCTGGGTCCAGTTTCCAGCACAACCTGTCCACAAAGGCAGCCATCAAATGAAGGGTGTTTGGAATGAAGAAAAGGTTTAGGAAACAAAAGGCCTAACACCTTACCTGCCCATACACAAAATAGCTGCTACAAAAAGGAAGGGAATAAACTGCTCATGTTCACATAGCCACAGTAGAAATTAAGGAGCTGATACTACACAATAGATTTTAGAAACTCTTCTTTAAATTTCTTTCTCAAGGTAGGGATCTTCTGACAGCTGATATGACAAAATAAAGCCCCCCTTACCCCAGAACCTCAGGATTTAACTTAAAATTTTCAGGCCAGCAGCAGTAAAAAGAGGGTGAGGTGGTACAACTTCTGTAACTACACCTTTGAATAAATGCTGTTGACAAACAGGGAGAAAATGGCATCTGTCTTTCAACAGCATTTAATTGGCACCTGCTGCAGTGATTTGGGCCTAAATAACACTTAGTGCAATTTACTTCAATATATGAGTATCCTTTAATAATGTAACAGATACATCAGTTTCATATTTAAGAAACATGTTCCTATATAATGAGATTTCATATTATATACTATATATATTTAGTAATTGCATAAAGTAAAATAAATCTGATGACCCATTACATGCTTACCCAATATCTACATATTCTCGATGCTTTTCTGGTAATTTTCTTCTTTTAATGGTCATAATATTTTTAACCCACCACTTCTTTATGAAGCAAAAGAGTTAAAAGAATTTCAATATACACTTCACGTTGTATATATTTAAGTCATAAATACTGACTGCTGTGTCTTCTAAATTGTATTCAAAACACCTAACTTAGATCGTATAAAAGGTCTTGCCATTTCAGCTTTAGAGGGATGTCAACAGTCTTGACAGCTGACTGATTTGGATCTCTGGCTACTGCTAGATGATTATATAAATTGTGCTAAAGATACCTTTTTCCATTATTCTAAAACCATAAACCTGCAAGATTTCTTTATCTAACATACACTTTACTAATTTTTCCACTGGTCTTAGATTCATGGTTTGGGAAGACAAAGAAATATACTGGGAGAAAACCTTCCTCATGACCTTCCAATACATAAGAGAAAACTGAACATCATCTACATTTATAGTAGTTTCCTGCAGAGCACTATTACAGTCAACTTAAAACAAATTATTCAACAAGTTATAAGATAATCTTTTTATGTAAATCTTGTTATATTTGCATAGGACAAATTCTACTGGATTTTGCTTTGGCTGATTTGGAGATGCATATCTGCAAGGTAATACAATTTTTCACTAGTTCATTTAAACCTAGCAGATACTATAAACAATGGACATACATTGGTATTTACAGCATTTCCCTAATTGTCACACAAGAAGGATAGATATACTAGAGACCTTAAGATATTTTGTTCATTCAACCTCAGGAAAAGAAAATCTCATAATGTTAAATTCCAGAGTTTGTAAGAACAAAGATTTTGTTATGATCCATCTACTGTGATGACAGAGTGTGTTCTCTGCTGATAAAGGTAGGCAGATTGCCAGGATTATGTGCAGATTAACAAATGCAGATTCAAAATGTTCTTTTGTACTAGACTGGAACAGCTGCTGCATTTTGGGGAGTACAAACTGTATTCCTTCAACAGTCAGTGTGGTTTTGTCCCCTTGTTGCTGTGTGTATGTACTACACAGAGCTGGTAGTGAAGCTCTCCTTATGTTTACATGACAGACCCACACCTCCTGCTAAAAGCTGCTCACTATTTTCCATAATAGGAAGAAAGCAGTGCTCTTCAACTGCCTGCTACAACCATGTATGATTTTTAGCTTTGTGCTAGCCAGTACAAGGGTATTAAGAAAGATTTCTCTTCCTTACCATGATTCAAACAAACTGATTAAGAAATTCCTTCTAGGTAGCCTGTAAAACAATTCATATCCATATTTTCCTAATAGCTCAGTTAGTATGCTCCAAAATACACTTAACCCAGTAGAAGACAGACCATTCCTAAACATTTATTTAAATAAACCTTTTCACGTATTTAAAGATACAAACAAAGTTCACATGAACAAATCCACAGCCAAAAGCTGAACCATGCTACATAACAGTGATACTGAAACAGGAAGAAAATGTTCTTAAATTGTGTACACCAAAATCGTCCTTCTTTCAAGGTTAATGAAAATGCTTCCTGACCTTTTTAGAAAGTGTTTTATACATGCTATCTGGCATTTTTTATGGGCTTAATTCATGACACATTTCTTTCATAATTTATTCCTCCTTTTAACTGGTTTTCTTTCTGTGCTTCAGCAGTGGATTTTGGTCTTTTCTCAGGTGGTTGTTTTGGGTTTTTAAATTAAATCAGCACCATCACCCCTTTCTTCTCCAGCTCTCTCTGTCCTGCAGGTTAAAAACACCACAAGATGGAATAATAACTAAGAACACAATCAGAAGCTCTTTGATTCAAAACTTGAGTTTGTTCAAGGCAAAAGAATACCAACTATTTTGCAAGGAAGTGAACAAGATAGACAACAGACAATACTAATGCACTGCATTATTTTCTCATGAGAGGCATGAGACTTAACTTTGGGAGGTGCTACCTTCTCTTGAGGCTCATTTAATTTCCTGCCATTATTCCAAAAGCAGCAGTTTGATTTAGTAGATCATGTATCTCATTTGGAAGAATATTGCAATATTCTCTCCTCATTTTAGTAGAAGATTAAATGTAGTTATCACAATTTTACATTAGATTAAACATGAGAAAATGTGCTGCTATTTCTAAATATTTCCCACTACATTCAGCTGGCAAAGGCCAGTGTAAGGGCAGCTCTGTAAACATCTGCATCCATCAGGGATTTTATGGTGGTTCTGAGAAGGCATTTCCAAGGCAATACAAGAAGCACAGTTTATTCAATAGCTCTGCACAAATGAAACAAGCCCTATAAGAATTGTTTAAAAGAACAATCAGATTTAGTTACCTTCTAGGCCAGAATTCATAGTAATACAAGTTTGAAATTCCAGTTATGATGCTGGAACCCTACAACCAAAACACGACATAAATCTTTGTACTGAAATTAAGGATGCTGGATTCAAAAACAAACAAACCAACAACAACTAAAATTATAGTTAGAGAAATCATAGAAAGTTTCATTGTTTTTAGCATTAGAGTTGTCGGAAAGGACCAGGAAAGCATCCCTCCTTTGTATTATTTATAGACACACATTTGGCGTCAGTAGTTTTGCTACCTTCCACATTAGTTGCCACACTTGGTGCACAAGTTGAGCAGACAGCATTCCATGAAAACCCAAAGGATGTTGCAGAGGCCTTTGTGGCTATCTAAGTCTTCTACTAATTTCTGATACGGATATATACAAGTACAAACCCTACTGTAACTCACACTGATAACCTGCATGTTTTGCACTCACTAAATTCTAGACAAACATACTGCAGAAAACATCCCAGGACACTGCTTCTATTTACATGACACAGGGAAAAAAAAGCATTTTCTACATACATGAAAAATACAAAAATTAAATACAAGCAGCAAGCAAAACAAAATACCCAGGCTATGGGTCAACAAAAATTGCTTGAAAAAAAGCAAATAGGACATGAAATTCTAGGTTAAAATGGTAAGGGCAAAATGAGCTCTGTGGAGAGCTGTAGCAGTTCCTGTGGCCCAAGCATGAACGGGCACCCTGTGTGAGAGGGAGCCTGGTACAGCATTACTGTGGCAAACAGCTGGTAGTGCAGTGCTGACTGAAGTGGCATGGTATGTTTGACACAGCAAACCCAGCAGAAATACTGAATCTCTATTTTCAGCCAAATAAGAACCTTATAAGGAATGCGTGTGAAGACATGAGACTAGAAATGGAACAAAAAATATGGAACCTCTAAAGATTACATTTTCCCAGCCTAAACAAAGAGCAGACTGGTTCTACACAGCACATCAGACTCACCGAACTCAGGTTCTCCTTCACCACTATATTTGCTTATTATTTTAATCTTCTATGGAACATACTACTATCAAAGATGATTTTATATCACTAGGCAGTTAGAATCTGGTGCTTTAACTAACAAATTATGGTATCTCTGGGTCAAGAAGAGTAACTGCAAATTCTTTTTATCTGTCTTCATCTAATAACTAATTTACAATAGCATGGAATGGAAACTTGTCGCATCACGCCTAAAACCAGAAAAAAAAAATTCTTCAGGGCAGAAACCACATCTTTCTTCTTTGTTCTTGTGAAGTGCTTAGTACACGTTGTGCTGTTTTCCAAACCAGAGTAAAAGGAGCTGTACAGCCTGGAAGTGCAGAGACTGCAGCGTGTAGCTGCAAGTAATTGGGTGAGCTGCTGCAGCCCTTCCTCAAGGAGAAACACACCTCTGATGAAAGGCACTGTCATTTCCAATGAATGCAGTCTGCCAGGGAGACCAAAAGTCTGGATTGCAGGATGAGTTAACCACTTATTGCGTGTTATCTCATCCAGAAGGAGAGCCAGGTTCTGGCTGTGGGTACATACACACCCAGCCCTACCAATCCCCCAGTCCTCCTGCCTTCCACAGGAGTTTCGCTGGCTGGGATTAACTCCACAATCAGTTCTACACAACCGAAAAGCAAAACTTGTGCAAAGGTCCCTGGACTCACCTCCGCTCCCTGCTCAGGGGATTCACTTCAGTCAGCTCTGCTCCAGTCCTGGGAAATGAGTACCCGCTGGCAAGTGGGCTACCATAGGTGTGACCTAGAGCCCAACTCCCAGGTTACACACAAAAAAACTGCATTTGTGCTCCCTGAGGCACCCTGACACTGCAAAGCATGAGAGCAGTAACTGGAAGAAATACTGGTGTTTGCCTCAAAAATGCTCTCCTGATGACTACTAATACAGGCACATCTAATTACACCTCAGCTATAGTCCAGATTCACAAACTGCTACAGAGAAATTACTGCCAGACTTCCTCACAATAGACATCTTCAAGGAAGAAGGCAATTTGCAGCTAAATGGATATACAACTTGCATGACAGTACACTACTTTTTATATTTAAACCCCATACACGCAAATAATATGTAAGAATTAGGAAAGTAGCAATTTTTATTCCTACCAGCTATTGTGGACTTATTGTTGGGGTTTTGCAGGAGCCTCTCACTGCCTTTCCATCTCCGCTGAAAATTGTGGAATTTTATGAAGGATTTAGGTGTTGTCTGATTAATGATAGTAATGGGTGTAAGTTTAAAGTAGCTGCTCAGCTGGTTGACTTTCCTGCAACACTATTCTGAATTGAGAGTTCAACTTTTAACAAATTATGCTTTTGGATTATACTAGGCGTAGCATATATATTAGGCTTTTATACTTTCCCACAATGAAAACAATAAAAAATATTTGTATGGCATATTTTCTTGGATATAGTATTTATACACAGGGTATTAACTAACCTTTTTCTAATCACTAAGAACTAAATATCTTCAAATGCCTTGCTAATTAATAACTATTTTTTGTAGTCAGCTGAGAATGTGTTATCAATATACAGTAATAAGCTTAGGCAAACAGATTCTTCAGGTGCAAATCTGGTAAAAGTCTGTAACATTACTGTAGCCCCAAACCCCCCAACAACATAGGTTTTAAACAAGTATTAGAGATTTGACATTATTACTCCTCAAGACAGAAATTCAGATAGTTTTGGCCCTGTCACATTAGGGACAGAAGTTCACTGCTGGTGCAGTTATGCAACTTCAGTTTCCCTGCAAAGTGAACTGAGATACTGACTTTTTATTCATTTCCTCACATGGCAGAAGTGCAATACAGGGACTTGAGGGAAGGAAAGCATTTCTTAGTGCCTCTCTGAATCTGTTTATTCTTCCCTGCACTTGAAGCAAATTGAAAGAGACCGTATGAATCCAAGTGACCAGCCTGATTAAATATTAGAATTCTTGTAAAATGATTTAGCGTGGAAAATAAATTATTCAGTTAATATAAAATTCCAGTCATAATAGAGAAATTTGCATGACTGACTTATCCTGTAAGAACAGATAGATATTTTTTTAAAACAAAGAGATTCAATGCTTATGAGAAAAAATATGAAAAATTCAAATTGCCTTCCTCTTCTGTATCTGACATTTGAAGGTTTAAATCAGTTTGGGTAATGAAGGAAAATCAAAATTTTAAAAACCTAATATGCATGTATCACTGTTCAAGTCAAGCTAACTTTCTTTTTCTATGTTGATTTTAGCTGAAAGCATTAGAAAACTATTATATCATTATCAGAACCATGCTGCAATTTATGCTATTTCTGATTTCTATAGCAGGTCAAAATCTCACATTTCCATATGGAGGTGCCTGCTGAAGATAGACTTTTTTTTTTAATGCAATTGGAACTTGCCAACTGATATATATCTTTGCAAATTTTTTTACAACTTAGCTTCCATAAACTTTTTAAGCATCAGATAATTTGTTTTGTACAGAAGTATAATTTCCAGGAGAAAAATACTCTGATTCTTAGATAAACATTTTCAATTCCAAGCTCTAGACTATTTCTGCACTATTAGCAGAGCAGAGCCAAGACCATATAAATTTCAACCAGAAGAGAAATAACATGCTAATGGGTTCTTTTGGTTTCCTACCAAAATTAAAGACACGATGATCCTAACAAACACAAAGTTAAAAAAAAACAAACACATAATTAAGTTTTAATATCTTGCAATATATGGAGAACAGAAATTGATATACCAATGAATAACCTAGCTTTTGGTCACACCAGAAATGAAATAGGAGATGAGAACAAACCAAATGTGAGAATAAGTAAAAGAATTAATCAGACCATTCAGGGGAGGCTTTAACAGAAGCCTTTGCTGCCTGTGCCTCTTTCCTACCCCATTCCACCACAGCAAACTGATTTTTATACATACATACGCCTATGGATGTCACACACAGAGAAACACACCAACACAGCACTTGCAGCCTCTCACATTACATACTAATGCAGCCAAGTCTGTCATGACTGACAAGCAAAGTGTCACCTATCCTGACCTCAGCATAAAGCACATCCACCTGCCAGACTTTTTAGTCTTAGGCATGTAAGGTGCTTGCGAGAAAAGTTCCACCTAAGAGCAAGAGACCAAAATGCCTGCTCCACTGAATAGTCACATGTGAACTAAGTCAACACTTCATCCCCACAGACGTCACTGTGCAAACATCCAGTCCAAGGAATTCCAAGTCTGTTGGCCACAGCTCCACACGTTAGAATACATGTGTAAAATTAAAACATTACATACTCAAATCTATTCCCATAGTTCCATATTGTATCTCATCCCTTTTCAGCTAGAGAAAGTACAGTACATCTGAGAAGGTATCAAGAAATAGCCACTAACAAACACCAACATCTTTCCCCTATTGCTGGGGAAGACAGGCTAGCAAAGGGAATGACAATCATACTATGTTCTATTAAGTTACTCAAAATTACATTTTACATGGCTTTAACACAATCTGGTCTGCTAGAGGAACATGTGTTCATTACAAATGAAAACTTGCTGCTCTACATAACTGGAAGAGAAAAATTATTTCATGCTCTGAAACAGGATATACATTTAAAATTTGTAAGACTTGTAGAAACTATGACATATGGAATAATAGGAAAGGGTACTGGAATGCATCAAGGGAAAAGACTGTCAATACTGCAACAGCCAGATTTGAAGTTCTCTGCCAACTTTACTAACAGGAACAACAGCATGGTTTGACAAAGTAAAACTCATGGGCTCAGGATGTTAGTATGGAGACTACAGCTTCACAGTCATTTTTTGATAACAGTTGTTTTGGACAAGGCTGTATTTCCGCCCAAGCCAGTTGTGTTCCCTGTCCTCATCACAGCCCAGCTGCCTGTGAACTGACAACAGCAAAGTGCACCCATCTGTTACTGGGACTGAAGTGGGGACTAGTGCTCTGGCGCAGCAGGAACCTGGAGACATCAGCTCTTAGGATGTTTATGTGTCCATAACTTCCTGCTGACTATACCTAAACAACACCAGGAAAACACACAAACAGCCCCACAAGCATAGGGGAAATAGAAAAGAACTGCTGAAATGTATTTTAAACAACATGAATTACTAAATCAACATCAGCAAACCAAACTGGGTAATAATTACACCTTTTTCTTCAATTAAGAACTCTGGGAAGACATGACAACTACCCTAGACAGGGATCAAATTAAAACATCAAATGGGGAAACTAGAGGCTCATAAATGCAAGTCAGTAACCTTATTTTCCTTCAAAAGCAAGAACATAATTCAGTTCTGCAAAAACATAATAAGTCAAAAAGTTTGTTTCTTAAATGCTTTGACATCTGTGAACATTAGGAACACTCCTAACCACCCATCCAAACCACCCACAGAAATTACAAGTAAATTTTGCATCACTTAAAAACACAGAATTATTTAGACTGGAAAACACCTGTAAGATCACCATAGTTATATTCATTTCCACACACACCTTCATTCTATAGACAGCTACAGGTCACTGACCACAAATACTTTGTTTACTTAATTTATTCTCTATATTAAATATTAAATACAAATATAAAAAGGTGAACATTTTAAATATTTAACTTGAAATATATTAGCATCTTATTCTATCATGCTGCCATTTGCTAAACAAACATATGTAGACATCTTTTTTACAGTTAATTTTTTTATTACTCAGCTCCAAAGAAGAATACCAATGACTTTGGAGCTTACTAATAGAATCAGTCATCAGTTGAACTAATGTTTTAATAAGCAGTTGTATAAAGCGAGGACGTATTATTAAATGTCTCCATGAAAAAATACCATTGTTGTGTGTTTTACATGACTTAATGTGCAACAGGTGACTATTCATTGTTATTAGGTTGAATTGCCTGCCATCAAAATTTTTTTCCAAGCTTTTAACCAAGGATTTCTGCTCAAGAATGCTTTCCAGCACAGAAATACTCACTTATAGTCAGTGCTGTACAACTGAAATCAAAGTGATCATACTGACTGCTATATTGAAAAATGTAACATTTTAACTAAGTAGGAAGATAGGTGTATTCTAGCATTAAAACAGAAGAAATACACCTGCACTCTCAGCTGACAACATGAAAAAAAACCCCCAAAGCAAAACAATTATAAACTTCCCAGTAATGAATCCTACTGAACTCCTGAGAAAAAAACTTCAACATAATGATGCATTTTAGAAGACAGATCTGTAGGTATTGGGAGTACACAGATGGACAGAAGAGATGTAACACAAGATCTGAACACTCACCATCTGAATTGGTTTTTTGTGAAGATCTCGTTCAGTCACCAACTTCTCTTGGTCAGTGACATAAAGGCCTTTTTGTGCCAGGGCTTGTATAACAGCATCATGACCTAGAAGTGGTTTTGCAGCATCACTCTTGAGAATAAGGCTCCCAGCACGACAGTAGAGCTCTGCAGACAGCAGCAAGTTAACAACAGGTGGTTTAATGTGCTCCTGGTCATACTGGTCTGTGTAAAATGGTTCTCGGAGTTCTTCTGGAACATTTTCTACAAAACACAAAGAGCACAAGTCAGTATCAGAAAGGACAGTTAGAGTATTAGGGGGCCTTTTAAAACTATGTGTGAACTCAAAATTCTGTTAAAGGAAACTTAACCAAGGGGAGGTCAAAGTCTATACCAGCAATTACGTTATAAAATACTGGGAAAAAAATCATACAAAGGTAATATTTGAACTATAAATAGAAACTTGAAAGAAATTCAAATGTCTCACACTGCAAAGGCCACAACAGAAGACCAACCTGTGGTTTACAGCATCATTACATTGAAATGTCTTGGCTTCTCCAAATACATGCCCAAACATTCTCATTTCCTTTGGCATAACATTATATAGGTCAGACATATAAAGGCAGAACAACATCCATTTAAAAACAAACCCTGGACTCTATTACAATAACAAAATGGAACAGAAACATGTTTCAGCACAGAAAAATTCAAGACAAAAAGCAGCTTTCTAGTTTCCATACATGCAGGAGAATTTTGATTACTGTTTCTTTCAAAGGTTGTCACAGACTGATGACAAGCCAGCAGTTAAACATAAATTTATGGGCTTTTAACTGAGATTAGAAAAATGGAGAAAGAAGAAAAAACATTATCCCTTTCTGAGAAAATACCGAGTTCTTATTGACCTTGCGGTGTTACTGACTTCCCTTAAAATTGTTTTCCTCCTTTGTCAGTGAGCTGGCTTAGCACCCACAGAAAGCTATGCAAGATTTTGTCAAATGTATGCTAAGATTTTAACTCCAGAATTAGCATTCCAAGACAATCCAACAGTTTTTTCAAATACTGTACACAACACAATATGGCAGATTATATTTATAATTGTCTATCACAAAAGTAATAATTATAAATTAATTAAATATGGTACTAGACCAAATTAAATTAAATCATGAGTCAAGTGGAAAATAACTTTCATATTTTCAGGCATACTGCAAGATGCTTCATTTTCCTTCTGGAAGAATTTCATTGTCTATTGTTGTAAAATTAGTTAAGCCAACATAATTTATGGGATAAAGAGCATGTGATTCTTTTCCTGAGTCCAAATTCAAAAAGCCTATTTAACTGCTAGAAGAAAAAATAAGCGTGTAGGAAAGCAGTGATGCAACTCTAAGTTGCTATTCCCTTTGCCTTCAGCTGGATAAATGGCCAAACAGACAAGGTTTGAATCAGTCAGGAGTAAACAGCCCAGTAAGGGTGGAGCAAGAGAAGAGAGAAAAAACAGAACATGCCATCACAGGATAATGACAGATTATCTTCCTCCTCATGCATATTCTCTTGCAGTTCATGTGCTCCCATCATGGGCTTTGGAAGGTGCCAGCTGCCTTCTAGCTGTGAGGGAAGATATGCTTTATAGAGTGCAGAATGTGAAAGAAATATTAACACATGCTTTAAATGCCAGAAGGATGGTAGGAAAGGGTAAGATATTGCTGCTTCTTTTGCAAATTCAGAGTATCAAAGGAAAGAGAGAGATAGTTTGTAATTTGCTTAAACCATGAGCCTAAATTTGGCAAGAAAACTGACAGTTCTGCTTTGGAATACAGATCAAAATATACCACCAGTACAAACACTCTGCCCTTTAAAACACAAATCTAATGCCTAACAGCCCTACTTTTT
>VRYO01001717.1:9489363-9515419 GCA_009812075.1 Sialia sialis | reverse complement strand
TCAGATTCACTGAAGACAGTGACAGATTTCAAGACTGAAAATTTGAGCCAGAAGAGAAATCTCAAGCCAGTAAATAACAAACCCAACGCCTGTTAATTCTGATCTTCTGTATCATTGAAGCACATCCTAAAGTGACAAGATGCAATAAAATGCATTTATCAAAAAAGAATGACATCCACTCCTGGGATTTAGTATAATTAAAAACTCAGTACAGTTAAAAAAAAATAAAAAATTAACATGATGACTAGCAAAGGCAAATAGAATTATTTATAAAGCTTAGTTCCGCTTCTGAAAATACAGAAAAAGACAAAATGACATGTATGCCATTTCTTCTACTTCATTGGTGTATACAAAAATAAACCTGGAAAAGAAACTTATTGGTCTTCATAAAAATAAAAGCAGGAAAATAAATTTATTACAAAACTAAAATACAGAAACAAAGGGCTAGGAAGAGAAGCTGTGGCTATAGGCATATTCTGAATGTATAAAAAATGTAAAAGCATACAAACAAGCAATCTCTGGTGCAATAAGAAGCAGAATTCTTTACAAAATTCCTGTCAGTTTCCTCTGCATAGGCAGAAACATGGCACTTTCCCCCACTTCATAACATGTATTAAACTCTTTTATACCAGAATAGCTCTTGATAGAAAATTCAAGCTGTGTTCTCACATTAGGGTTTAAAAAGAAAACAAAAAACCCCATAGCAGATAGAGTTTTTGTCTGTTACCTATCTCAGTAAAAGTCCTTCCAGAATTGGCATGGGCTGCCTCTGGAGTCCTGTGGCAGGAATTTCAAGGCTCCATCCAGTTCTCAGCAGATTACCAGAACAATCAGCAGGGTCAAAAACCTTTATTAACAACTCTGTCAGGACTAGAGATTGTTTAACAGGCTCTGCTAGGCAGAGAAGAATCTTAACACTAATCTTCAATTAGTGCATTTTACCAGTCCTTCCTTTGCCCAGCTGACAAAGAGGAATCTCTGGAGATTAAACTCTGGGGTAAATGACCCCTTTTTAAAGAAATATCTTGTTGCACATATTGCCATAAAGTACCATCTGGTAATTGTGTCAGAGGGGTGTCCTGGGGACAGGGAGTTCAGTCATCTGAGCACATGAAATGCAGGGGAGACCCCAATACTGGGGGTAGTGCTGGGAGAAAAGGTGAAGGGAGGATCCACCTGCACCAACAGGTTTTGGAAACATGGACTTGGATAAAAGGCAGTGGTCATGGGCTGATGCAAGGAAGATTTTCAAGAGAGACCACCAGAGCAAGGGCGCAGGTTGTCTGGGGAACTGCTCTGAAACTACCATCCACAGGGACTTCCAAAGCTATTGATGAGGCACTGAGAAATCTTTTCTAACTTTGAGGCTGGCCCTTCCTGGAGGAGGAAGCTGAACTAAATGACCACCCTATGTTTTCATAGAATTGTGAGCAGGACCACAGCTCTGGAACTCCTTATGACATTTTAAAATTTGTAAATATTGTACTACAAAGAGAATAAATGAAGCTAATGGGCAAGTTCAAGACACAGAGAGAAGAACAAAAAAGAAATAATACCACATTTAACCCAAAAGTGTAACTCCAATTTAACCCAGGCTAACTTAAAAAAATAACATATCTTGAGATAATTTTTCACAAATAATCTAGGACTCAAAAGTCCTGCAGATGCTCTTTTTACAGAATAAAAAAAGAAAAATTTAAGAGCTTATTTCGAGCTTTAAAGCAAACGATAATTATTGCTCCCTATTGTGGTTTAACCCCAGCCCCACTAAGTTGCCCAGCTGCTTGCTCTTCATTCCACCCTTTCTGCTGGGATGGGAGGATAGGAAGGAGAGTTGCAAAAAAGGTAGATCCAGACTGAGATAAAAACAGTTGTATGTTTGAAATAAAGTAAAATATTATAACAATGAAAGGGAAAGAGAGGGAGAGCCCATTCCCAAGCAATGATCAGCCCCTCCTGATGAACTCCCCTAGCCCACCCTGAGCACAGCAGCCATGGGTCTGCAGTGGCCCTGTGGCCAGCTCAGCTCAGCTGTCCTGGCCACACTCCCTCACTGCTCCTGCTGCACCTCCTGGCTGGCACGAGGCACTGAGAAGTCCTTGGCTTAGAGAAAGAACCACTGAGCAACAACTGAAACATCAGTGTGTTATCAACAGTGCACTCACACTGAACCCAAACACAGCACTGCACCAGCTACCAGGAATACAATCCACTCTATTCCAGACAAAACCAGAACACTCCCCACTGTGAGACAGAAATGCAACTTAATTTCCCATTTAAACAGACCATTTTAAAGGAAAGGAATGGTCTAAAATTAATTTACACTTGGCACTACAGAATTTACCTTTAAAAGTTGCTTTATAAAAAAAAAAAATCTCTCCACTTAAATAGGTATGAATTACTCCTTGGAAGACAGTACAAATGTGAAAAGCTTATGTTTTCTTTAAAAACAAATTGTTTTTTATGTAACATTTCCATGCTTCCACATGGATGAATACAGTCCTTACACAAGTTTACATCAGTGAACAATTTCTGATTTAAGAATGTTTGCCTTAAGAACGTCCAAAAGCTTAGAAGTCTTTGTCAACAAGGTCTCCATGTTGTTTGTTTGTTTTGGTATTTTTTAATTCCTGAGGACAATATAAACAAGTTAAAATATTTTGCCATGGGCTTTCTAATTAAATGATGCCATCCCTTTTGGGAGCCACAAGGCCACGTTAAGCCTCAGTCAAAAAAACTTCCTCATTACAGGTTACTGGCGTCAATGCACAAAGACATTAAGAAAAAATATTCGTAGAAGATTGAGGTATAATACAGCATTATTTAATGAAAATTCTAGTACTTTTAACCACTTCCTGGTGCAAACCAGTAGATGAACGTATGCCAAATCTCAATGGACTTGACAGTTTTCTGCAGGTCAGCAAAGGTATGCTTTTGCCATGAAGTAATCATGTCAAGTTACCTCATTCAGACTCCCACTTGCCAACAAGGATTCTGGTGCCACATTTACAATCTGGGCACAAGACAGCAGAGCTTGCACAGAAGTCAAGAGTCCAAGAATTGAAAACAGGTCAGAGAAGACAGAATTATTTAACTTATGGGGATTTTTTTTTTTAGTGGATTGAATAGAAGAGGAAGACATTTCAATTTACTATTCTATTTTGGTAACACTATCAAGAAACAAAACTTCCAATCAGGAACTCAAAACCAAAAAGAGAGTAGAGATTACAAAATAATTTTTACTTTTTGGTTTGTTGACTCAATCTACCACTTCCATTGTTTCTAGCTAGCAGGCTGCAGGTCTAATTCTGTCTGGAGACAAGTATGTGAAAGGCCAATACTCAATTTATGGCACACTCAGCTCCAGGATAACCATTCTTAACTTTGTCCACCATGCTAACATGAACTCAAGAGATTCTTGAATTTACCAGCATAGAAGTACTATGAACAAACAGATCCTACCCTCCTGCCTCTAGATATCACAAAAATAAACCATTATCCACTGTTTCTACAGCTGTTCAGCACTTAAAAAGGATTCCTCAGTCAAAAAAGGAAACAAACAAACAACAACAACAAAAACCCAAACCGAAACAAAAAAAAAACCTCAAACAAAATACTAAAAAAACCCAAAAACAAACACATCAAACAAACAAACCCCAAAGCATTTAAGGAAAAACATGCACAGGCTCTACTTTCATAGCCTAAGCAGACTTCAGTTCTTTGAGCACTGAAAATCACGTAATAAATGCTCTATTAATTGTTACACTAAGTGTCGATCCCATTCAATATACTGCCTTCAGTAGCACAAGAAATGCCTCTCACAAAACCTACAGAATGTGTCTGGTACTGGCATTTCTTATTATAATGGGAAGATTAGCATCTAATTGATTAAAATATGTGTATTGATTCAGGTTTTAATAAACAAAAGAATAACTTAGAATTAACTCTGCCAATAAGGGGATCAATTTTCATTAACATAAATGCCTTCATAACTTATTTTTTGGGAGAGGCAAGATAATAGTAAAATAATAATCCTATCTCACCCAGCTAACACCTTGATGACTGTTACAGAGAAGTTATGATTTAAGTATCCTATGGAGTATGGAAAAAACTGTTTCAGAAAACTACAGATAAACATTTTTGGAACTTATTACTACATTTTATTAAGCCAAAGAAAACTTTTTGCCAGCCATAAGCAGATAGATGTGAATGGACACATCTTTGGTGTCTGGACACATCTTCTTTGGTATCTGGCTTACAGGTTCTCCTAGTATAAGACTGCTTTTAACTGAAAGAAAGAAAACATGTAAGAAACAGCTAGAACTATACAAATCTTACATTTGGCAAATAGATCTCAAACATTACATCTCAACTCTGTAGCAGAAATGTTTATTATTACCATCTGATGCAATAATAATGTATTGTCCAACTGCACAAAATAAAAAGGGGGAGGAAGAAGAACTCACTCTTCTTGTGAATTTTGAGAGTTTTTCACTTCTATCCTCATCTCCCAGAATGATCAGCAAAAACGATCATTCAGAACTCTTGGTGTAGCAGAGCAAGTATTACAAGTTACTAATTTCAGGAGTGGAATTGTATCCAGTTGTGCTAGCTGTAGAATGGAAATTGCATAACATCTTATTGAAAAAGTGACACATTCCTGATCAATAGCATACAAATAGTCTTTAAGTTTGAACAAGAGCCACTTTCTAAACATGAAGTCACTAAAGTAACCCAACAGATTACCCTAAATCATAGGGTAAGGGAGAAATTTTAGACTATATCTGCAGTAGTAACTGCAATGGTGGTCAAAAAATAAAAAGAAAAACCAGGTACAGGGAGAAGAAATATATTTCATCTAATCACCTGAAATCAGTAAGCATTTGGCTACAGTCTGTCAGATCTGTTACATTCTGCAAACAAGCACCTAGAATTGTAAAGGCAAACAGGCTCAAAGGCATGGATGGAGTCATTGAAAGAACAGATGCTATACTCCAAAGGAGGATTGTCTACTGCCAATCCTTTAACTGTCCCCTTACTGATCATTTTCCTTTCCATTTGAACCCACACAGTCTACAACTTCAGAGGACTCTGCCAAACCTGACAGATCCAGAAGCTCATATAATTTTATGTATTTACTTCAAATAAAGTGATCCACAGTCAAACAACATTACAAATGTGTTCTGCAGAAAGGAGTGATACAAGCACCTTCCAAGTAAAACATCTCAGTAGATGATTTGTCTAATCCACTGATTTTAGTACGATTGACTGAAGTATCAATTTGTCAGCAACTATTTTGGAGAGAAGATGGAACCTATAAAAACTTTCACTTGAATCTCAAACATTTGTTTTTGCAATTCAAACCCTTCTAAAGGTTTTGCTACTGCCAGACTGAATACAAGCGAAGAAATTAGGTCTGCTAGAAAAAGATTAAAATGTGTTCTGGCCTGCAATACCCAACACAACACATGAGAGAATTTAGCTACAACTTGTTTCTGTCAGATACACAATGTTCATTTCCTCCCTTCATGGCTCTACTGGCAACATGGACAAAGAGCAGTAAGTAGCCACATACGAATTCTGAAAACATTAATCATCAAGAGAAAGCTATTTTTAAGTTTCTGGGGTAATATTTAGTTGCAGATGATGCAATTTGTAATCTATTGCCTCAAACACCTATAAAGGATACATTTAATGTTAAAAGCATATGCACTATTTTATTTTGACTTCATAAAACACAAAAATGTTTAGGACAATTGCTCAGACTTACGCAGCTTTTATCTAGCTTTTAGTTTATTCCTGTAAAAAAAAACCCTCATGCTAACCGTTTAAATGTATTACTGCAGCAGAATAATATGTTGTATGGATTGTAAAGTAGCAACAGAATTGAACTGACTTAAAACTGTTTTCTTAATTTTCTGAAAATCATACGCAGAGATACTCTTAGCTTTATAATTAAAAATTGGATGAAAAGCTGTTTGAAAAACCATTTCCCAAGAGTACTTAGATGTCCCCTACCAAATGGGAAGAACATGTACTTCCAGGATCAAGAGCTCACACCTTTCTTCACACTAGACAAGGCTGTAGAAAAGTGATTCCAAGATACAAAAGGATTGAAAGCACTTTGGAGGACAAAATTATAATTCAAGATAATTTTGACAAGTGGAAGGAGTGGTTTGAAAATAGGATGCAGTTATGTAAGTAGAGCTGCAAAGCAGGAACCTACAACAGTGCAATTACAAGATGGGAACAACTGAGTAGGCAGCAGTTCTGCAGAGAAAGATACAGAGCTACAATGAATCACAGACTGCGTGAGTCAACAATTCTAGGCTGATGCAGAAATGGCAAACATCATGTTTTAAAGATTAAATCAGAGTATTATAGGTTGGAAATATAAAGTAATTTTTCAAATTTACCTTGTACTGGTAGTGGTTTAGCTGGACCAATAGATCTAGATTTAAGTACAGAGCTCATGTAAACCAACCACAGGAAAAAATTACATGAAAAACCAATCAAACAAAAAAGCACCCTAATAAACCCCCTTGGCCTTCAAAAAAGAAAGAAGTCTGTTTTGTTTAAACAATCTAACAGATATTGCTTTCATTATATGAAAGATGTTACAAAAACTTAAGGTGCACACCATTCTCAAAAGCACTAGGAAGAGTAAGTAATGGCTTAACAATATAGCAGCAAAAGACATCAAGATTCTGTTCAAACATCTAAAAATAAATAAGGTCCAAACTGACTGGAAGACATACTAGAAAGTCTATAATTAGAGATTTTCAAAAAACAGGCTAAACAAACATCTGTCAGGAATGATGTATATTTAGCTCAGCCCGTCTTCAGAAGCACGGATGGGTAACAATTTTTTCAGGCACTTTTTCTATTACTATAGCAGACTGAGAAGGCAAAAACTTCACATTCCAACATAGTGAAACCCACTTCTGAAATAAAAAGAGTGCAGACTACCACAACATCAAGACAGTTTTCAAATTATTCCTATGAAGTAAGTCCCATTATGCTTTTAAACTGAAGGCTATAGTGTCTGCACTGTTCATCCTTTTTTTTTTTTGAAAGAAATTCTTCTATACTGAAATGGTTAACTGCCCGCAAGACAAGGAGACAAGGCTGAAATTAAGTATTTGCACATTTGATTTCAAAGGTCAAATATTTCCCCCTTTTACACTTCACACTTGACAATTTTTCCCCTTTCAGTTACTGCAAGTTGTGTCACTTAAACAATTTGGTTATTACAAAACATTTAATCTGACAAGTCCTAACACTGATAAATTGTCTTGCAGCAAAATACCAAGGCACAAAATCCTACACACTCTCAACACTTAAATACAAATTCCTTCTTCAATTAGTATTTCTTAAACAAACAATTCTTCATCTGAGATGCCTTCACCATGACTGTTAATACATTCTTACCCTCCTGTGACACCTCACTAATAGGACAACTTCTTTTGACCTGCCTGTGTTGCGGGCCAAACACAACATTTGAAGTTTTATCAAGGACAATGGCAATAGATAATTTGTCCCTCTGTTTTTGGACCCAGGTATCAATGAAACACCAAAAGTCATTACTAATTAATGAATAGTACCTATTTCAAAGTCTTTTTGTGAGAGCAAATTCACAACATGTAGTCAAGCTGTATCCACAACTCTGACTGTATTGAAATAAAGTTTTAAGCCATGAAAGCCATCACCTGAAAGACGTACCCCTTTGATCCATAAAGATTTTGATTTCTTTAATGGCTACATGATTGTAACAACCTATGCTTTTCATTAATGAAAGTGAACTGCATTACTTTGTTTCATAGGCGGTAGGGGAAAACTCTTCACCTTCCCCTGCAGGCTTAGGGAACTTCAATAGTTCAAGCACAAAAAAAGAAAAAAATGTGGCACCCATAAACACACTAATCATCCTTTGTATTTCCTCTGTACAAATGTACATAGCAATAGTTAGAAGACATGACTGAGGCTGTGATCTATTCCCAAGAACTAAAATAATTTAACAAACCCAAACTTCCTTCCTTCTTGGAAAAGGTGAAGGTCAGTTTTTCTGTTTCACTCCAAGTATAAAGGAAGCATTTGTACTGCAGATATGCAAGTCCTGTATACTGCCTCTCCCTACTCCAACCAAAATCTTCTTTGAAGTTCCTAGTGCCCTTAACCTAGTGGAAGGACTGGGACTAGAAACACTACAAATGTGTATGCTTACCTCTCTTCCTACTGTTACATTATTGCAGTGTTTAGTGAGCAGATGGAGCAATTATTCCCTCTAATCATGTTTCAACCCAGCATCTCAGAACAACCCCAGTCATGAAGAGAAGGAGTAAAGGAATTTGTTTTGGATCACACTTTCTATAAAAAGTAGCAGAAAAGTACCCTGCAAGTGGCTTTTCACATCCAATAAAAACTCAACCAGTATAAACCAAGATATTTCAACCATAGGTTGAGAGTCTGTCAAACTCCAGTAGAAAAAAGTTTTCAGGTTAGAAGGCTGGGTTATATAATTGCACAAGCATTGTACACTCAGAATCCCATGAGCAGACCCTATAGAACCAAGCTGCCTAAAAATATAATGATATCTGAAAATGTTGAATTAAGTACTTCCAAGAATTTTCTCTACTATTTTACCTCACATACCAGCATAGCCAATGAAGCCATATATTACTTGTCCAGATTTCACGAAGAAAAGCAAATAGAGTTTATCAACAAATCTTTATATGGAAACAATATTTTGATATTTTCTTTTTAAAGTGATGGACTCACTGAAATTTCAGTAGATTCAAGCACTTTAGAAGTGGCTTTTTGGAAGCATCACATCAAATATTATGAGTTCCCAGAACCATGTCACATAAAGACAGGCTAAATAAATGTAGGCTAACCCTGGCTAAATACATAACAGCACCCTGGCCCTAAATGTAAAAGATGCAACATTCCATAAGGAGGAACCTTTTCCTGCTATTTTACAAAAAAAAGGGGCAAAAGTAATGATTGTCGATATCTACCTCGCCTTACAAAATACCCATTATTTTTAATCCACAGAAAATCAAATCATTACAATACTGCAGCTATACTAAAGCCAAAACCCACAAACAACAAGTAAACAACCCTACCTCCCCTTCAAAAACAAACAAAAAGAAAGAAACCAAACAAATACCCAAAACAAACAACCACAACCCAAACAAAAACCCCCCAGCTTGGTAAATTTTCATAAGGCTTCCCCCAGAAGACCTCTGCAAGTCTGGTATTTCTCAAGGCCCAGTAATATTTCAGGCACAGAATAACAGGTCTGGTATTCCTCATGGTCCAAGCTTTTCAACGACAGAGCACTGATGCCTTTTGGAGGCACTACAAATCGATGCCATTTACACCTGCAGACAAGGAGAACCTTCTGTATTGTGCAGGCCAAAACATGGCATTAAATGCTCTTTCTCCTGAATCCCTTCTTATTGCTTAACCACTCAAATGGCTACAGGCTACTGTCACATATGTCAAAACCAAGAGCACGCACCCATTCCCACTGCTAGTCCCCAATTCTGCTCCTAAGCAAAATCAAGAAAAATTTGAAGATGACAGACAAACATGCATTGCTGGGGTTTTTTCGCATTGTAGACGTGTGACCCGAATAATAAATAAAACACCATTTACAGAGATCGAGTCACTCAAATAAAATGAGTGACAATACACAAAATTTAGTTGCTGATGGAAACAGGGGGACTACTCCAAAAAGACTAAGTACAATAAATTAAAACCAAAAGAAAAACAAACAAAAAAAAATCCCACAAGGGGTAAGAAATCTTAAGGATAAGGGAAAAGACCAAAAGCATTTCCCACACATCTCCCCCCCTTTCTCAGCTCCTTAGGGAATGGCTCGCACGTCCTCAGAAGAGAAGCAACCAAGCAGGAACCATCATCAAAGAAAGGGAAGAAGGAGACGCCACCTACCTGTCCCAAAGGCTTTGGCCACCAGCCAGGCCAGATTACAGGCGATTTTCGCTCGGGAGAAATCATAATGGTCAAAAGGTTTGATGGCAGGAACAATGAAAGTCTTCCTCATCTCCTTGGCGTCTGCGGCATCCCCCATCTTCTCACAGGACCCCCGGCAATTGGGAACTTACATGGTTGTTTCTACGTTCTCCTCCTCCTCCCACGGCCGGGAGAGGCGGCTGTAAATACGCCGACAGCAGCTGAGAGCAGCGCCGGACCCAGCTGTCCGTAAAGGGCTAACACCGCCTCCCGCCTTTCTGTGCACAAGAATGTAGCCGAGTCCGAGTGTCCGCTTCTTCCTCCTCCTCCTCCTCGCTCTTTGTCTCAATTCACTCCCGCCGCCGTCTCTCCGCCTCCGAAAAAATGCCCCCGGCGGCCCCGGCCCCGCGTTCCCTGGGGAGACCCTGCGGCCAGGGCTGCGGGCCCCAGGCGGCCGCCAGTGCCCCGGCCCGGGGCGGGAGCCACCGGCAGGGCCCCCGCAGCCGCCGCAGGCCGGGACGAGGCCCTTCCCGGCGCCGGGATGTCAAAATGCCGGGCTCCGGCCCCAAAACGCCGCACGGCCCCGCACCGCCCCGGCGGCAGCCTCTGCGGGCCAGGAGCAGAGCCGGCTCCTCACCGCTGCCCGGCGGCCCCGGCGCCCCCCGGCCGGCGCCCCGCTCCCGCGCCGCTTCGGCGATGCCGCTGCGGTTCTCCACCCGCGGCTGCCGCACTGGACGGGCGAAGGCGGCTGCGCATGTGCCGCCAGCGCCTCCCCGCCCGGGCGGGGCGGGAGCCCGAGGGGCAGCGCCGGGGCGGGCCCGGGCCGCCCCCTCCCCCGGGAGCTGCGGGCGCCGCGTCAGGCGGGGTCGCTCGAGGTGGGTCCGGCCTCGGGTGGGGCGGCCTCGGGACCGCCGACAGGCCTGGCCTGGCCTGGCATGGCCCAGCCCAGCCCAGCCCGGCCTTACCCCGGTGGGAGCGGGAGGGGGGAGTGTTTCCCGCGGTCAGGGGGCGCCGGCGGAGCTGGGGAAGGCTGGGAAAGGGCGGTGTCCTTCGGCCGCGGGTCCACCCGCTCCGCCGTCGGCGCTCTCCGCGGCGTGGCCGGACGGGCCGTCGGGAAGGTCGGCATCAGCCCGCGTGTCTTGTCTGTGAGGGAGCTGAGGAGCCGCTGGATGCAGGGGAGCCTGGCGGGCCGGGCCGCGGTGGCCAGGAGGGGGGCTGTGCATCCCCCCGTGCACTTGTCCCTCCTGTTTTAAATCTAGTCTATATATAACTTCGATAACACTCGAGTAGAAAAATGACAAAGCCTTCAAATGGTTCAGGGCCTGGTCACGTAATCACTGTAATAGCAGCAGGAGTAGCGATGTGCCCTAGAGACCATCTGTTTTGCTCACGAGTACCTAGAGAATCACTGTAACAGTGGGCTGCGTGAAGGGAAGCATTAGTCACGGTAGGAAGCAGTAAGTGCGTGATGAGTGACTCAAAGAGAACTGGATGGGTTGGCTTCCGAGTGCGGGTCCGAGGGTGCGGCCGTGGGGAGGGGAGGCTGGCGGAGGCTCTGCTGCCTCGGCTCGGGCACCGTGACATCGGGTGACCCGCGGCGAGGAATCAACACGTTCGGGCAGCAAATCGCTATTATAGGTTATTGTGGGTATATTGTTATTGTATGTATGTGTATATATATGTGTGTGTATCTATATATATATATATTTTGGGATAATGTCTGTCTGCCCTTCTTCCACTAAAGAATAATCAGACGAAGTCTAAGTATGACATTGCAAGATTTCAAATTATATTCTGGCCAGACTGTTATTTCTTTATATTTCAAGTGACTTGGTCTGCACAGAGATTTTCTCATTGCTATGTGGCTATGTTTGCTTCTGGCACTTCAGGTGCACAGTGAGACAAACATCATGATTATGAGACAAGAGTGCTTTACAGTTTCTATATTTATTAGTAATGATTAAATGAAAGGGTTGTGGAGGTCAACATTTGAAGAAATTGTTGCTGAGTATTCCCCATACACTCTGTGGGATGGGATTCCCAAACTGTCATGCATACCACTCATAAGTGGTGCATACCTTGCTACAAAACTAGGAGCTGCTGTGGGCAGTACTCAGCAGAATGAAGGGGAGGAGGAAGTTGAGAAATCCTTGCTTTAGCAGGCTAAGGACTGAAATTCCCAGTTCCTCTGCAGCAGAAATAATAATACCTAATTAACGTGTAGGTGCACATGGAAAATGTTCTCTATTGAGAAAGACTGTATGCTTAGTTTTCAGCAATTAATGTTTGCACATTTTCATGAATTATTTTTTATGCATACTTTGAAATAAGTTACATTAGACATTTCACATTATTTTAACTATTTTTACACTGCCAATAGAAGATTATTTAAATTACTCATGCATATTTAATAACAATCACCTGAAATTCATACGGTTTAAAACCTCAAATGATTAGAGCTAAGAAGGAAAAAAAAACTGTGTTCCAGATCCCAATCCATGACTGAGAAAATACCTCAAAATTAGATCAGCCTATAGGAAAACATGTTTAGAAAAACTGTAGGGCCATTATTTAGCTGTAATGGAGTGGTCTCATGGTAACTGCAATCAAAGTGGGGTTCCACTTGCCTAGTGCAATGTGAATGCATGAATATAAAATCTAATATTAATAAGTGCAAAAGAAGACATCATCAGTGGTTGCTGGAGTTCCTGTGCCAGTTCTTCTACTTTTGCCAACATGCTAACGTGCCAAACTGTCATCTTGCTTATTGCATTGTCAAAGCTATCAACAGCCAACATGAAAAATTATTAAAGTCTGCTCTAATTGCTCGAGTAAATAAATAGGAATACTGAATGAAGAGTCATTCCTTTCTGCTCTGATCCTCTTTATACATCTTGAAATATTTTTAATACTGATAGTCTTTCCTGTACACAATCTTTCTGCTGCACAGTGTTTTATACTTTAGCATTAATTCCAAGCGAAAAGACAAAGCATTAAAACAAGCATCTCACAGATTTTTATTTTATTACCTTCTTTCTCCCTTCCTTTCCCCTCCCTCTGCCCCAAATTAGAATCCCATTTGACTAGTTTTATCCTGTGATTACATCATAAGCCTGATTGTTCACTGTCATGTGTCTGGCCATTTTCACAGTGGGTGTACCAAGCCTGTAGTGAGCATCAGGCAACAGGAACCAATATGAAGCTGGGAACAATGGTGTGTATGGCAGTTGTTGCTAATAGTTTTGACCTTGGGAGATAATGGAACGAGTCCTGACTAACAATTTAATACATTTTTTCTACTTTTTTCAAGATTCACTTAGCTTCTGAAGAGGCTATGTGTAGAGTAGGAGACTGTGGATGAATTTCAGGCTAGCACTAGATTACAGTGTTCAATCTGGAATCACATTTCAGGCATAGTTTCTTCCTTCACAACACTTGATGATAAAGGCAAAGTCAAATGTTTTAAATTAGAAATAGCATGACTGTTTTTGCAGTGGCCCTGTCTATAGTTAGACTGGGTGCTAGTGAACAGCCAGTTTATCAGGCTACCTATGGAGGATAGTAAAAACATCTCCACTTCAGATGAGCTGGTTGTATTAGAGCAAATCCACAAACACAGCAGTTCACAGCAACTATTCTGCTGAGTAATACTTCAGTTTCGAGGTTGGAAACAGACTTGGAATGACACTGTGGGCATATCATCTTTAATAGCTGTTATCAAATGTGCCTAATTAAGATGATCCCATCTATTTTCCTGAACTTAGAGGATATCAGTCATGATAAAAGTGGTTTGGCTGAGGGGAGGGGTGCACCCTGTGGTCTGTAACCTCTGCAGTGAGGCTGTGTGCACAACTTGATGTGGTGCTGTCAGTCTGTCAATGTACAAACCAAGAACCAGTCATGTCCCAGTGGGATCCCTGAGGAATGTGTTTGTTGACTTCAGCAGGTTTTGTTTTACATTCGTGAGGTTAAACAGGTAATCTGTAAATCATTGTGTGAGGTTATTACAGCCTAAGGATGACATATGGAATGTAATTATTCATATTCCAGCCTCTTAAACCTTATTTTATTAAATATATTTCTTTATAGATAGTGGTAAAACTGTAGGAGTGAAGAAACTGTATTTTTAAATAGCAATCCAACTGACTATAAACAATCTAGGAGACTCCTGGAGTGTGTAGAGACATTTTCCAGGTCCAGGTATTATTGAATCAACCAGAAGAGAAAGACTATGGGAGCTGGTGCTTACCAAAGCAGATGAGCTCATTAGAGGGGTTAAGATTGGCAGCAGCCTGGACTGCAGTGACCACAACCTGATGGAGTTTGTGAGGACTGTGAGCCTAGCAAGGAGCTAAGTCAGGACCCTGAACTTTGAAAGAACAAACTTCCAGTTGTTTAGGAATTGGTGAATGAGATTCCCTGGGAAACTGTCCCTAGGGACAAAGAAGCTGACCAGAGCTGGCAGTTCTTAAAACATTTTTCTTAAAATGAGATGATCTTTAAGGTCCCATCCAACCAGGCTATTCTATGATAATCAAATGAATGATTGTCTGAATGATTGAAGTTCTTTGCCATTATTGCTAACAGGCATATATGTAGTTTCTGCAAGCTAGGAGTTTTCTCAGAGCATGATTTTGGAAGGGAATGTGTTCTTCCTGTTTCAGGATGATACAAAAGTACAAGAACAGTTATATAATTACTGTCTTTCAAATTCTTGTATTAATTTGTGATGAGAAAGTGCTGAGGGAAGAAAAGTTTACCAACTTTATACATTCCAGTAGTGATGAGCTGAAGGGAAGATAAAGGTTTGTATGACATTTTACTTGAATCATCTGTGATTTTTGATACAATTAAAACTAAAAGAAAAAAAAAAAAAAACAAACTAAAAAGAAGAAAAAAAGCAAAAACTGGAGAAATAGCTACTTTAGCTCATTACTGCTACTGAAATCTATACAATCAAAAAGCTGCTCAATGAGAATCAAGTGTGGTACCTAACAGTTACTTCTAATACTTGGACACTCCTGGTTTCATTTCCTCAACCTGGTTTTGACCTAATGTAGCTCTGCAAAGGAGAAAAAAATAATATTCATCCCTCCCCCTCCAGGTCCACTGGATCACCAACCATGCAACAGATCTGTGACAAAACCTCTAATCTCCCTCAACACTCAGGACCGGTTCATTTGTTTTGTCTTTTTTTTTTTCTGGTTACTTTGCTGTCTTCTGAGATTTTAAAATTTGCTTCTAATTTTTAAAATCTGACTTCTGCACTGGTTTATTTTGGTGGAATTGCTCTTGTTCTAGGGGGTTTTAGATGAGCTGTCTTTCCACATATGCTGTGCAATACTCCCTAATTCCAGGGCTTTCTTCTTGACATTCCACCATTGCCAGGTTGTCTGTGAAGAAGAAAATACCCTGCTATGACTTGTGTTTTTTGCTGCAAACTTTAAAACATGGAAAAAATCCTACCCTCTTTCATTAAGTGAAAGATATGCACTATTTCTTTATGACTACCCAGTGCCTGATGTCTTTTCTAAGGATGAAGGTGATTCTGAGGGTGATTATTAATGAATATAATCTTTAAATGGCTTAGCTGCCCTGTAAAATAGATGTATGGTGGGAAACGTGCATTCAGAAAAATACTTTGTACAAAAATAAAGCATTATGTTATTGTTGTCAGGTATTGCTTTATTTGCATCCCACTTTAGAGGGAAATGGACATGACTCTGGTTTTCAAGGTAAAAGAAGTTTAAATCAGTTACTAAGACTTTTTCACTATGTCTGAATGAGAGTGAATACAAAATTGTGCACTTCTTCGTGCTGTGACTGGCTTTTTTTGTGCTTCTTCCACATGTGAAGAAAGATCTGAACATTCATAAAAGCTCATTTGTTTTGAGCATATACATCATTTACTAGAAGAGCATGAATAGACTTCAGTTTCCCATGTTTTGGCCTTGCTTCCAGTTTTCACTGAAGCTCATGTGTGTTTGAATGAAAGCAGCAGTAAAGAGCAGAGAATTCTATGTTTGAACAGTAAATTTCTAGTATCATTTCATTGCAGTGATTTTTTTTTTCAAAGGGGTGTAATGATGATGACTGAGGAAGGGAACACAAGGGAATAGCATAAAAACTATCCAATGAAGGTTTCTTTGGGCTTTTTTTTGTTTTTGAAACATCATCATCCAAATTTTCACTGATTCTTTTAGGAAGTATCAATTTCCCTTAAATTACTGAGAAATTGCATGTTATTGAGGAATTTTTTTTGTTACTTTAGGGAGCAGGTGTACATAGCTGGCAACAGTTTAAAGATCAGCTATGGAAAATGTATATCAAAGATTTTTATTGTAACCATTTATGTGTGCATAGTAAGGTCATCAAAACCTGAGTGTGTAGAACTCTCTTACATTTAATTCTCTTTTGGCATAACTTAATTTGTTTATAATACTTTCTGAGTAGCTTTACAGGTGTTTGCCTTATCATTCATTTGAAAACATGCTCAAGATAGGAAAAATCCATGGGATGTTTAAGCCCATGTACAAAACAATTTGATTTAAATACTCCCCCAATTTTAATATATATTAGAAACATGTAAAGAACAACAATTATTTTAATACTAGGCTTAAACAAAATGTGTGTATATATATTTAGTAATAAAATCTTGGCTCCAACAACAATTTTTTTTTTAAGTTTAGGTTAATCCTATGTGTTGCTCCCGTTTGAAATCACTGGTACTAGACTAAATATAAGTGTATATGTACTTTTGTTTTCTGGATTAAAGGTATCATGCAGTTTATTTGTACTTGAAGAAAAAAAACCTAGGTGGTTTCTTTCTTGTAGAAAGTTTCAAAAGAGAAATGAAGTACAAAAGTTGATATCTCTCTGGTTATTCTGTTCTCCTGTGGTATTCTTGCTCTGTAATATACATGGCTCTGTTAAAGCCTGGAGTGTTATTGCTGCTACCTCACCTGGGCAGGGAGCAGTCAGATTCCACTTGTTGGCACTGAGAAACATCCATCATCTTCATGGGTGTTGGAAACAGCTCTCTCCTTGATCACCTTGATCAGTGTAGAATAAGGATGAAGGAAAGAGGCCCTGACCTTGCTGCTCAGGGTGTGTGTGAGCCCCAGTTGTGATGGCCACTGCCCTGGAAGCAGCCTGAGTCAGACAGAGTACTCCTGGGACTCCCATTTCAGCACAGTCAGAATGTCCCCCATAGTCCAGGGTTGGTTTTGACAGCCGCAGTTAGGTCTTATGGATGGTAATTTACTAAAGGAATGAAGAATCAGCCTCGGGGAGAAGATGCTAGCAGGCAATGTGTTGAATCAAGGGGATCATTCCATGAAACAACAAAAATAACACCTGGAGATTTTATACAAGAAGGGAGACTTGCTGGGGTTTATACCTATTCCCTTTGATCTGGCAAGTCTCTGTGTTCATGTCAAACTCTTTCCTCCTTTTTTTATTTGTTCTTAACAGGAATGAAGCAATTGCCAGATTGGAGACTGTAGGGCATCAGAACAGATTTCACTGCAACGTGCCAGTGTGTGATACAGATCCAGCTTGTTCAGATGAGTGAGTATTTTGCTATGCTTTGGGTAACTGTTGAAATAAGGTACTTGAAAGTCTCTGTTGCAGCTGGTAGCCTGCACTTTCGGAAGTGGGAAAAGCAGTAAGTCATGGTCACCAAAAGTGTTGGGGAAGCAAAAAGAGTCTCAGTAAGAAAGCGTGTTCAAGGTAAAGGGGCATGCAGCCATGCTTTGTTCTCTTTCAGCACCAAGGTCTTAAGTGGTATTGTACTGGTGTAAGTAATAATAGTACATGACTTTTTTGGGTAAGGAGATGAACTGGAGATGGACTAGTTCAGTAGTAAAAGAAAAAAGCTCTAACCACATGCTATTTTTGTTGTAGCATGTCACAGATCTTCTAATCAAAGACAAGGATACCATAGTACGAATGCTGAACAAACTGATGAACCATTTTAGTTCAGAGTGAGAATAATACAAGTTTTAGATATTGTAAAACTGGGCAAAGGGTAACAAAAACAGGCTTTGATTACTACATTGCTCTTATTTAAGAGAGCCCAGTCCCACAGAAATATCCTCACTGCTGCTAGAGAACAGGTTCCTTGTGTATCAACAGAAGGTTAGGATCCATTTGAATGGAGATGGTGTGTCTGTGCTTCTGCTGGCTCTTTAATCATTAAAGGATGACATGTCATGCTTCCCAGGGCCAATATCCTCTTGTAACCCCTGCCTCTCATTGGGGCTCCTTGCAGAGCAGACAGTGTCAGTAAGACAGAAGCCTTTTGGCAACCTTGCCTTTTTGCTTGAAGTTCCAGTTCATGCAAACTCCAAGAATGGTAATGTCTTTATACACCCAGCATGTTACCTGAATTGCAAATAATCTTAGAGGAGCTGTGGTTCCCTAGACATCTATAGTTTTGATTTGTCTTGAACTATAAGGTAGGTAGAGCTATTTTGGGGGATAATGTGATCTAGTGGAGAAAACCCAAGTTAGTCAGGAAAATCAGCAGAAACTTTAAGATACTCTGTCTCTTGTTTTTTTCTGGTCTTGTTCCTTCCAGTGTTTCCTTTGACATGACCTCACTGTATATATTAAGAAAAGTTTATAATTTATTGATATAGATGATATTTATATGTTTTCATTATCTCCTTCAGTTTTGAATTGCTGGGAGGCTTATTCCTGATAGGTGTAAGCCTAAGCCACCACTTCCTCTCCACTACTGGGGAAACTATTGCAGCCTTCTTGTTTCTTGACACCTGGCTATTACCTGATACAAAGCTTCCTTAGCTTGGGCTGAAATCTGTTTTGTGCCTGAAATCTAATTTCTGTATATCTTGCTAGTTGCCGCAGGAAAAAATATTGCTTTGGTCAGGATTCTACAAAAAGGCCTGGTTGTGATGGGTCAAGAGGCCAAAAAAAAAAAAAAGGGTACACTGCAGTTGGACTTTTGTGTGGCTCAAAGCTTTGAATCATTTGTTCAAAAAAACAACCTGACAAAATTTCATGTTGAAATTGTGTGCTAAATGTTAAACAGCCATTTTTTTTTTCCCAACCTGGCATTATACCCAGGTCAGCTGAGTTGTATTAAGAATTAGCACAGATTTATTCCACTGAATTGTTTAGCAGATAGAATATGGAGTGTTTCATATGTATTTCATACAGTCTTCCTTAAAAAGAAAATACGCGTCAGTGAAGTCTTGACCATACGGCACAAAGTCTCCTTTCACACTGCAGTACTTCAGACTTATTTAATATCCAAGAGTTAGAAAACATAAAATTATCTGCGGTGCAAACTTCATAATCGTAAATTTTCTTTCAGTAAAGCAACAAAAAAATACATGAAGTGCTAAAGTGTATACTTTATTTAGTGAAAATTTAATTTATTCCAAAACTCAAAAATAAATTTTAAAACTTGTAATCTGAATTCTTTTGAACTGGGTATCATGCTGGAATGTTTTTCCCGCCAAGTTACAGATCCCAGAAAAATAAGGTTTGCATGAAAAGTTCTGGCAGATCTCTCTTGGAACAGCACAAACAACACTGCTTAACAAGGAGGCATTCATTATTTCTGTCTTGTTACCCTCTGCTGCTACAGTCACCAGCTGTAAGGTTACTGGCATCTTTGAATCTTCCTAATAAAAAGCATGGGGAGCAGCCATTCAAGGATAATAGTGAGAAATATGTTGCATTTTTCAGGTTTGCCTTTGTTTTTTGATAGCCATTGTGCTTTATCAAGCTGAGCTAATGCATTGTCTGCATGTTCTCACAACAAACAGTTTAGGAAAGTTACAGTTTCAGAAGGACAAACCTGTTGGTCTCACTGATGCATTCTGTGATCCTTGAGTGTGTGATTAAAAAAAGTGTTTTGCCTTTCAAAACTAAACCCATCTGGTGTTTAATTTTTTATTAAAAACCATCATCGATAAATGGCCTTTTTACTGATCATACATTTCTACTGCATTATCATCCTTTGGGAAACACTCTTAACCACAGTTGTAACGTTTTTTTGGTAAACAAAGTCACAGGTCTTGTAGCCTCTATTTTGCTTAGCAGTCATGTACAGAGCCTTTTTTAGCACCTGACAAAGCCCTGTGCTAGTGAAATTACCACAGATCTGTAAAATTAATATCTGAGCCATGCAGTTGGAATTTTAGAAAAAATATCCACAAGGTGTATTTTTTAATTATGTGATTAAGACTGTATTTAATACTCTTTACACAAAGAGTGATGTTTGAGAACTTCAAAAATCTGTAGGCTAGAGCTCAACAGAAACAGTCACTTGGGGCAGTGGTAAAGGCTGAGATCAAGGAAACTTTTGAGACCTGGATCCTGGAGCTGTGCAGCCACCAACCCAGAGCTGGTAGAAAGTCCAGGAGCTTCAGGGATGCCATGCTGGGGAGAGGATGCCTGTGGCTTCCAAAGGTAATGCTCACAACTGGCAGTCACTCTGTAGCAGGGACACCCTGAATTTGGCTTCTCTCTTGCAGCAGCAACTGGTTTTTGGACAGTGTAGTTATAGCCTTTTTGTGCTCTTTAGTGATGTTTTGGTGAGGGATTCATCTAGGGCAATTTAATCCTTCATGCAGAGACAGAAGGAGCACCAAATGTAATGTAGGGAAGCATGAAGGCTAAGCCCAATGGTAATACTGGCATGGATTATAACAAGAAAATTGATAAAAAGTCTGCTTTGTAGCAGCTCTCGTATTCCAGGCCTTTCTTGCAGTAGTTTCTGCTGCCAAAACTAGCAGTGCTGGTAACTTTGGTGGTAGAAAGAAAAAATAATCAGCCATTTACTCAAAAGGTTTATGCCATAAATCTTTTCTTCAGTTTGTCACAGTATTGGATTTTAAATCTGTTTCCTTCATTCTCTACTAATGCAATGTGCCTCTTACATTTGTCATACTTGCTGATTAATCAGAAAGGTCGTTATCTCTTAAGTTACATGATTAAAAAACAGGTGGGTAGGTGGCAGTACACATTGGACACAGGTCATCTGACAAGCTGGAACTCGATGATTCCTGTTGTCTCTTGTGGAATTTCTTTTTTTCTCTCCCGTCCTTTTGTGTGAGACCCCAAAGGAAGGGGAAAAACAAGTTTACTTTCAGTAAGTGCACATTGTGTGTATGTTACCTTGCTGTTAGAATGGATGCCAATCTCTTTTGCCTACAAACAGACTTATTACTTAGAACACAAATATATCCTCTCAGAAAGAGAAAGAGATTAACACAAAAGGAGAGAATTTTTCATTCTTAATTCTAATTACATTATATTTCAAAATTTATTTAATCCTGTTAATTTCCACCTGAATTCTCTAACAATCTGGGTTATAGTTTGCTGTCTACTGAAGTCCTTGTAATCTGGCAATTGTGTTTGCAATCTTTTGATCAAATCGTTGTTCTCTAAGTCTCAGAGACCTAACAGAGGTTTGTAAGTTTAAATTAGTTTAAATTATTCTCATACCCTAAAATCATTCCTTTTAATTGCAAGAAGCTAGACTATCTTGTACACAAAGGTTGGTAATTGTAGTGCCTGTAGTTTTTATAGCTGTGCTAACAGTATGGTGATACTGAATTAGGGAGTCCATCAGTAAATATTATATGCAGTATTTGATCAAATAATCACATGCATTAATTATGTTAATAATATTTTCATGAATTGTCCTATAGAGTTATTTCCCTATGGACTAGTGGTGCTTAATGCTGAAGCTTCAGGGCAGGTTTGCTGTTATTTGTGGATTTTTTTCTTTTTCCTTTTTTTTTTTTAAACATACCTCCTCAGTAATATGCTTTAAGGATTCAGATTTAATTAGATTATTTTTTAAATTAAAATTTTACCATGGATTTCTGCAGACACTTACTATTGGCCAATGTTTCCTTAGAATGTGGCTCTTCAAACAAAGAGGGTGTTCAGGAAGCCTGAAAATAATAGTTCAAGTCTTTTTTTTACTGATTATTTACTTTCAAAAGTAGGATTTGCCTGTTTAGATTAAACAAAATTAGAAAAACTGGGCCTCAGAATAAGTATACTGCACGCAGTACCTGTCAGGATACCAATACCAGATCAGGACATTTTGTATGAATATGAATTGTCTCGGAAATGGTTAGCCACCATTATTTGTTTTTAGATTATCTGGATTTTTCCTGTGTGGTTCCCTTAAAGCTGTAATTCAGAAACCAGTGGAGTAATTGACTCACTGGTTCCTTCAATCAAAGAACTATTCATTACATACACTTTGGGTTAGAGTTGCAGATTAGCTACCTAAAAATCTGCTGAGTGGCTTCAAAATCTCCAAACATTAAAGAAACAGAACAAGAGTTTTATGGCATCAGGTGGAGCAGACACAGGTACCAATCCCCAAGTAAACATACTGTGGCTTCCATACCTCCTGAATGGAAAGACATTCTCCCTCCTTTCCTCCCCAGCAGTGGCTATTTTGTTAACTCCAATGATATGTATTCAAGTGTGGCACACTGGAAAATAAACCAAACCAGAAAATTATGTTTTAATTCTTTAATTGACATCTTCATAAACTTAATGTTCTTCGTTCATTATAATATTACTGAACAACAACAGCAAGCGTCTGGAATTCCCTATTTAGAATAATGTAACACGGGATACATACTGAGATATTTAAAATAATTAATAGCTTAATGAAAACACATAGCTGTTCCTTAGACACATTTTAATTGTCAGATCTGTCTGTCTGGCACTTGCCACTTGAGGGAGTGATGCATGAGTTGCTGGTTGGACTCCAGTTTGAGTCCATTCTCAGCAGATTTACATGTGCTGGGAGCTCATGTTCCACTCGAGGTGGAAAATTGAGACATTGTGTGAAGATATTTTGGCTACAAAGGAAACTTAGAATGCTGTGTATTAAAATGTTTTGGAGAGTTACACTGTTCCTCAAATCCCTGTGTGGAACTTGAAAAGACCTTTCCTGCCAGAGATGTGGAGACGTGTGGAGAAGTTTGGTTCTTAGGACAGTTTGGTTCAGGTGGGAATTAACGGGGTCACTCTGGGCAATGTTGCTGTGGGGAGCTGAGGTGGATGGTACAGCCTGGCAGCTCTTTGCAATGCTTGTGATTCTGTCTCTGAATTAGTACATGGAATGCCTATTTCTTATGGATTTACTGTGCCTGGGAGTAGAGGAATTTCAGTCTCCTGGTTTAATCCAGTCTTGTTTTACTGAATTATTTATTATTTGCAAGGTTGATTCATGCTTCAAAAGAAAGGCTGTGAGACATTATAGAGTAAATGCCTGTTTCTAAACTGACTGTAGGAATCCTTTCTGTATAGTTGATACATAAACCTTTAGTAAATACTAAAAAATCTTGATATAATTTCAAATAGACCAAAAAGTGGGATACTTACTATTAATAATCTGTTTGATATAGTTTTCATTATTTTTCTTGACCTTTAATTCAATAGTTGCTTTCTTTGTTGTTCTAACAGAAATTTGCACAATGTTGAAATAATCTGTTGCTATATATTTATGTAGTAAATCTGTCAGTATATATTGGTCCTTTTGTACATGTGTGTGCATTGTTACATTTCTGCAGCAGCTACTATTTATTTTAGAAGTTACTCTGAAGCGACACTTGAATTGTATAAGAACTATATTTGTGCAGGGGTTTCTAATAACAATACATGATCCCTTCCTGAGCAGCTATTGTACATGAGTGTAGGCAAGATGGGAATATTGTAAAGTCTTGGTATTTTACCAACTCAAGTAAATAGCAATGTAATCATACAAAATACAAATGCTACCCTACTGTTCTAGAAACCTTAACACTTTCCTTTATGATACTCCCAGATATATCATCCAGAATGAGCAAAAATTATTATCCATAATTACTCATGGTTTTCTAGCAGGACTTAAATCCACCTTTATTCAGCCAGTGCTTGAACTAGCTAGTTTTTAGGAGGAAAAATACGAAGATAAACCCGTGTGTAGAATATCTGAGAGCATCTTGTCAGGGACATTTAATGTACTCTAAGTTACAAAAATTAGAATTCAAAAATCTTATTAAAATGCCTTTCACTTTAGATCTGATTAGCAGCATCAAGAGCTGAGAGGATGGGAATTAAATTCACCAAGTAACCTCTTACTCTTACATATTTCATCATTCTGAAAGAAAACTTAGGGAAGTGACTGAATGTTTATGTGTATTCCAGGAAAAAAAATATTTATTCAGTGAGCTGACAAAGTAAAATATCTGTTTTAGAAGAGGTTTGGTTTAATCTATACTGATTAATTTCTCTATGTAAATAAAGAATAACATAGTAGCTTGCACTACTTCTCAGCAGTGAGCACTTTTTATAAAGCATGTTACAATTTTTGTTGGAAGAAATAATGAACGATCAATAGTTATCCAGCCTTTGTGAGCCACTCAAGGTACAGTAGCTCTTTGTTACCTGTTATTAGTCATCTCTTTTCCAGACTGTTGAGTCTACATAGTTATTTCTTGCATGTAAGCCCTTTCATGCCTCTGAATATCTACAGAGTCCTTTTCTAAAACTTTTTTCAGTCTCTCCTGTAGTTTTTCTCACTCAAAAGGAGAATTTCCTGCCAAGTAAGCTTGTTTTTTCATACTGCTGTAACACACTGAAAAAAAACAGAAAGAGCTGATACATATAGAATGTTTGCATTTTGGTGCATGGACTGTATGGGGTATGAAACATCTCATATCATATTAAATATTGTTGAATTGCTGGTCTTTGTTTAGCAAATGATGTTTTGAATTCCAGGAAATGACCTTGTAAAATGGAAGTAAGGAAATTTGCTTCGGTTAGGGAGGGAAAATGAAGGAAAGAAAGTTAGTGCAAACAAAGGGGAATGACAGAGGCTGAATCAGAGAAAGGTGGAGATTTTCACAGGAATGTATGGAATGTAGGTGGAAGGTGCCTGACAGTTTTTCAGCCTAGTGATGCCCACTTTCCAAATGCTCAATAATCTTTTCAATTCTACCAGTTAATTAAAAATCCCAGAGAGACCAACCCCACCCCCTCCATTTGCACTTTGTATTGCTGCTGTTGTAGCAAACTGCTACAGAGAAATCCAGGGTACTTTAAGATGGACCATGTTTCACGTGTGACTGGACTTGAATGTTACAGAATGCTGTAGGCAGCTGCTTGAAAGCCCACAGCTTTGTGTCTGTATTTTTACCCTCCTCTCACTGGCTCCTCTGACTGGTCCTTTGGACTGCCATTAAATTGTGTTTCCAAAGGGGCTGTTAGGATCTATGATTCTCTCTTCAGCAAGAAATGGTGATGGTAGTTGTCACCAACAAAAGCAATGAGGCAGAAATGGAATTCCCCATCAATGTGGATGCTTTCAGGTTAATGGGATTAACGTTACAATAGAGGGAGGAGGTAAGGTCTAGGACATCTGGAGTGCCTGGAAGTACATCAACCCAGAGAGCTCCCTTCAGGGTATCTTTGCCATGCATCAAGTAATTTATGGTCATAGAATATACTTTTACTTTGGGAATATTCTGGTCCTCCTGCATGTGCTCCAACCCACGATCTGTACAGACACAGTGACACCACCTACAACAGGTCTTGATGTTGTAAGGAAGTACCTGGACAGGTTGACTGACCTCCTTCTGGTGACAGGAGTCCTTGAAAAGTGAGGGAGTGGCAGTGAGCATCCAGTTCACAACAAGCAGCTAAAACCATCGGCCTTCTCAGTGGACACCCATCCAAACCCAGAACTCTTCCATGAAGGGGAAGTGGTTGCATCTGGGACAGCACCCCCTGCAAAAGACAGGTTGTCCATAAGTCTGAAAGTGTTTTCTGCCCTGTAGTAAAATGTGATAAATTCTGTGTTCTCATGCCTTGTAATGTAGTGTAAGTATGCTTATTTATTGTTGAAAGTACAGTAATTTCACACTCATAAGCCGCATTTGGTTATAAGCTGCACTTCTGGGTAGCCGGGAAGACCATGGAATTTGTCCATAAATAAGCCACACCGGGTGATAAGCCGCACTTTTTTTTTAAAAGCGAGGATCCATGTGCAACAAAGTCAAAGTAACGAGTTAGTAACAGAATCACACAA
>VRYO01001717.1:9465273-9488363 GCA_009812075.1 Sialia sialis | reverse complement strand
ACTTCCGGGATTGGCTGGATTCTTCAGTGAAATAGGTGCGGCTTATCAGTGTGAAATTACTGTAATAACCTTCTCAATTTGAAATACATGAACAGCTGTGTCACTGTGCAGGTTGGGGCACGTACTGGACTTTTGTATACTTTATGGGCTCTCTTGTGTGCTGCAGGAACATTTTCGTCATGTTCAAATGTGTGTGTCTGTAGCACCTGTGTAGGATCAATTTGGGCTGTAACTGTGGGAGTGCTGGACATGCTCCTCCACAGAGCCACTGTTGCAAAATGTGGAATATGTACAATTTTCATAAGTAAAATTGTTCTTTGTTTGATCTTTATATACTTTCAAGCCTAATCAACAAGAAGGGAAATTTAATCCATGAAATAAAGAGCAGCTAACAAACAGGTTCTAAGGGATGTCCAGGTGTTAGAAAAACAAATTACTTGTTGGTAGAATTACCTTGTCATGGTTTAGGGCTTGACATGTTCCACTGACTCAGATCTATGGGGAGGTTGGCAAAGCCTGGGAAGAAGGATATGCACTGATACTGGACACAAAAAATGCAGGATTTACAGGAATGCAGGATCCACCAGAATTCCCAAAATAAGGAAGAAATGGTTAAAGACAACTCAGAAAACTCAGACAGGTCAGCTCTGACTGGGTAAAAGGTAATTGTGGCAGGGGGAGATCACGACCACCGACTCATGGCCCACCAACCCAAAAGAGAAAGACTGAGCACGCAGACTAATTAGCACGAGAAGTGAGGGAATAATTAACAACAGAAGATATAATTCTGATAAATAAGAGAACTGTGCAACTTGTAGCCAGGGAACACTAATGTCTTTGTCGGCTAGAACATATAAATCGTAAAAAGTTTTGATAATTGGTATGCTTGACTTGTGGAATACCACCGCGCACCCAGGCTTGCGCAACTCTGAGATAAATGATCAGTGTCTCTCTCGAGCGGGTAATTATTGCCTTGTTGCACACTGGGCAAGGAATGTGATTTCAGTGGTTAAGAAGCTCGCCTGCGGGCCCCCAAGGCAGGCCGAGCCCGGCGGCAGCAGCCCCGGTAGCCGCGGTCCGCCCCTGCCCTGCCCGCCGGGGCTGTGGGCGGGAGCGGCCCCGTCCGGCCGCCGCCATTTTGTGCGGGAGGCGGCGCGCAGCCCGGCGGCAGCGGTGCGTGAGGCGGGGGGAGGCCGGGCCGGGCTCCGCCTGCGGCGGCGGGCGCGGGTGTCGGGCGGAAAAGGGCCCGCGCCGCCTTGTTCTGCCATGGGGTGGGTGGCTCTTGCCGGGGAGCAGCGCTTGAAGAAGCTGTTGTGCTGCGCGGGGCCCCGCGGGCCCCTCCCGAGCAGCGTGTCCGCCAGCCTTGCCCTCTGCGTGAGCGCTCCCCTCGCCTGAGAGGCTGCCGAGCTTGCGGAGAGATTGGCGGTGGGAGATTCTCATTAGGCGCGAAAAGTGAAATGTTGATATTTGGCTTTTGGTCCGGGAGCGCGGCGGAGCTCTGCGGGCCAGTGCTGCTGCCGCCTCCTCGGGACTGCTCCCGGTTACACGAGCACAGCTTGGTGTATGCTTAAAAAACCCGTGTAACAAGTTCGTAGAGACTGATAGGCACAATACAAGTGATTCAGAATAAAATTGCCGTATTTTTTGTGCTTTAATGATTGTATGATAGCAAAGACAAATAGTGAAAGTTTCAGAATACAGGAGATAGTTCTTTCTGAGCACTTAATTTGTCTTGTATTATGGTGCATGTTTGGCAATTGATCGTTTAAGTCTGCTTGTTTTGGGGTACCATGTACAAGCAGAGCTGGACTCTAAACAAACCTCAAAAGTGTGCTGCCTTATAATTTCAAGTGGACTTTAAATGAACAGCAAAAAGAGTGATCTTGGATGGATCCTATGTTGAATTTGACATGCTCTCCAAAACTGTTTGTTTTATTTGGTTTAGGTTGCTTGGATTTTTTCCTATAGCTTAGAAGAATGCATGCATCTGTGGTTTCATCTTAGAAATAGGTGGACTCTCCAAGGATTTAAATATGGCTGACTTGCAAAATGGATAAATTTCCACACAGTGAAAAGCGAAATTTTTACTCAGCTGCAAAGGCCTAATAATGACAATTATCTATAGATAAATCTCTGTATTGTTTCATGCTTCCACTGTTACTTTAAAACACTTCTTGACATTTGCATTAACGTTGTTAAGATCAAGATCTTTTCAGGAATTGAGAGTTGGTTTGTGTGTTTGCCAATATTTGCTAGACTTTTTGAGGTTGTTGTTGTGGTAACAGTAAAATGTACCTTTTCTAGTAGCAGTAGTTTCTAACAACTGTAACAATTTTCTTTCCAGTGTACTGAAGCATGTTTTTACCAAGATCTCTTAAAGTCAAGAGGAGTGCTGATGATGACAAAAGTTGTCCAGCTAAGAAAAATAAACTGTCTTCTGGAGGATCTTTGCTAGAGGAGACCACAGAGTTCCAGGACTGTAAGTCAGTTGGAACAGAAACTTCTGCTTCAACAGACAATTCAAGTGAAATTATACAAGAACACCCAGAACCTGCAGCTACAGACCTTGGTGTTGCTAATACACCATTGGGAAAGGACAGCCAAAATACAGAGGATGATGGCTCTTTGGAAGAACCCATAAAATCCTTCAGCAAATCCCAGCGCTGGGCAGAGCCTGGAGAACCTGTGTGTGTTGTGTGTGGCCGCTATGGGGAGTATATCTGCAATGAAACAGATGAAGATGTTTGTAGTTTGGAGTGTAAAGCCAAACACCTTCTGCAAACTCAGGCAAAGGAAAAGCAGCTAACATCTGATCAACCCACAGATTCTCAAGCAGAAACTCACCTGCCTAATACACCTTATTTCTACAAAGATCATTCCTTTATTTTAGGTTTGCAAGACGAGCAGGTTAAGAACCTTAAACTCCAGCTGGGAATTGCTGTCCAGGGCCAGCAAGTCCCAAGACCTATTGTGGAGTTCGAACACTGTGGTTTTCCTGAAACTTTAAACAATAATTTAAAGAATTCTGGCTATGAAGTCCCAACTCCCATCCAAATGCAAATGATCCCTGTTGGACTATTAGGGAGGGATATTCTGGCTAGTGCTGACACGGGCTCTGGAAAAACAGCAGCTTTCCTGCTTCCTGTTATTATGAAGGTTTTGAAAGAGGTAATGAAACTTCAGGTTGTTAGAGAAAGCAGTTGGCAGCTTTGTCTGTTGGATTCCCAATGTAAAGGAGAATGTGATTGCAGTGTTTTTCATTAACGTTCAGTGATTTATTTGACTTTTGATTGATCAAGTATTTGGTTCTTGGAGAGGGGACGTGCTGATTATTTTTAATGAAATTGAATGTTTTCTCACTTTGGTCAGGAGGTGAAGCAACTCTGTCAATATTACCTATTACATAGTTCATGCTTGTTGAGAAAGTTAATTAAATTCTGTGGTAAACTTCCTAAATGGCTTAAAATAGAAAGTGAAAATAATTCCAGGCCCTCTGTAAGTTCTTCTTCTATCTTCATATATCAAATGGCTCAAAGAGATTTGTTGGAATTTGTGTTGGAACTTCACAGAGTAATTTCTCTTGCCATATATTTGGTTGACTGTTAAATAATCACAGGAATTTAGGGTAAAAAAAATTTTGAAATCCTCTAGTTGCATCATCTCCACTTTTAAAATGTGGAAAGAAGAATCAAGAAAACTTCTTTTTTGCAAAGACATGAATGCATGATCAGAAGCAGTGGCAGATAGTATTCCATACCTTGTGTGTGGTTCAGAACCATTTTTTGCCTTATGGGTTTTATTCAAAAAGAGATGTATAAAAATATATTAGAGGAGTCTGGACACGATTCTAGTGATGCTTTGCACTGTTTAGATACCTTTATAGAATGTATATACACACAAATGTGTGTAATTTTTTTTCTAACGAATAATTGAAAGATTGTTTAAGTAACTTTTATTCTTTAAAGTACTCTAGCAATTCCTAAACTCTAGTTTAAGAATGAAAGCATTATATAGAAGTAGGTAAGAAAAGGGGTATACATTCCAGTAGTTCCTCTGTCTGATTATCATTAAAGTCTGCAAGACAGATATATGTTTATAGTAACATGTGCAAAATTGGAGTCTCAATGAAAAATGCATGTGTACACAATCTTTCCCATTCTTCATCTTCAGGGTACTGTACAAGTTAATGTATATATCGAGAAATAATTTTATTTTGCTGCTTAAAATAATTCTCATTTTTAATGTAAAAGATTAGTTTGGGAAATTTGTGATCTTTTTATCTAAATAATGGAGCAATTCCACATTAATGAGATTTTTGCTCTCCTTTCTAGACAGAGACTCCATCTGCCCTTATTTTGGCACCAACGAGGGAGTTGGCAATTCAGATCGAGAGGCAGGCGAAGGAGCTGATGGCTGGGCTGCCCAACATGAGGACAGTTCTGCTGGTGGGAGGTTTACCCCTGCCCCCGCAGCTGCACCGCCTCAAGCAGAGTGTGAAGGTGAGCGCTGACTGAGTGTGGAGAGCCATGCTGGCATCACATTCCCACAAAAGGAAAATGTTACTGGTGACATAGGAACACATAGAGATGGCTTCCTCCTAAGTCTAAACTGCTGAAACATTTGCTACCACCTGAAAATGTTACCGTTACACAGTTTTTAAAAAACATTTTCACTTCTGATTAAACATCTAATAGCTTTTACTTTGTTTTTAAAAAGTTTCATGTGTGGTACTGCTGCTTTCAAAGACTGAAATATGCTAGTATTTTACACAAGGAGTTGTTATTGAGAGGAGAAAGTAGTTTGTTTTTCATGCAGATTTTATTGCTTGGAAACTTCTCCATTAGAGTTTTAAAAGGTTTATTTCCTCTTAGGGCTTCATAACTTTAAAGTTTTCCAGAAGTTTTATTATTTAATTTCACTTATTACTGCCATTGTTATGCATGTAATGGAATTTTATGGTTTTTCTAGGATGGTCCTCTGTCCTTTCATGGAATTTTTTACTCCTGTGGGCTTTTCTTCCCCCTCCCCTTGTTTTTTTTTTTTCAGGTGATAATAGCAACACCTGGAAGACTTACTGAGATTTTAAAGCAAAGTTCTGTTCAACTACATGGCATAAAAATTGTAGTGGTGGATGAAGTAAGTATTCATGTATCAGAGCTCTATTACCTTTACAGCAGTCCTGGAAGAGTAACGTGAATGGCTAGTCTTACTTATTAAACATACATAGTGTTTGTTATCAAAATACAATGTATTTCTCAGACAGTTTTATTTTCTGACACAATTTGAAATGTGTTTAAACAACACCTGTTCTATTGCTGTAAAGATTTAGGTACCTGACAGGATAATACTGTTAGACCACTGTGAACCACTTATTTTTAATTTTCTCACTTAGCTTTTCTTCTGACTGTAAATACTTCTGCATTTGGATTGTTACATGTTACATTATGGTTCTGTCAGTTTAAGTTCAGGATCCTGCTGTTCATGGAAAAAATATGGTACAAATCTCATGTTTTTCATTTAGGTGGATACCATGCTCAAAATGGGTTTCCAGCAGCAAGTGTTGGATATTTTGGAAGACATCTCGCATGATCATCAAACCATACTGGTGTCAGCCACGATTCCAGTGGGCATTGAGCACTTGGCAAATCAGCTTCTGCACAATTTTGTCAGAATAACAATTGGGGAGAAGAATCTGCCGTGTTCCAATGTTCGGCAAATTATCTTGTGGGTAGAGGAACCATCTAAAAAGAAAAAACTCTTTGAAATACTAAATGTAAGTTCAATATTTTTCTCATAAGAGCAATTTGTAAAATTATTAATGTCTTTCTACATCTCTGCCATGTTCTTATCTCATGATCAGGAGAAATTGAATCCATGCTGATGATGATCAACCAATGGTTGTAATCTCTTTTTAAATAAACTGTTTAATATTACAGGATAAGAAGCTCTTCAAGCCTCCAGTGTTGGTGTTTGTGGACTGTAAACTAGGAGCAGATCTCTTGAGTGATGCTGTTCATAAGATTACAGGATTGCAGTGCACAGCTATGCATTCTGAAAAGTCTCAAGTGGAAAGAACAGACATACTACAGGTTTGTGCCTGCTCAAGTTAAGGAGGTTTTGGTAGATTTCAAATGGCCTTTTTTTAAAATGTGGCTTCATTTGAATGACTGAAGTCATAATTGACTGCTTTTCCACAGTAACGCCTGAGGTGTTGCTGGAGGAGATGAGAGACAGACAGGACTAAGAAAAACTGTAGATAATAATCCTATTTTAAATGTAGATAAATACAGAGACTGTTTCCCAGATTATTTGAAATGGGAATTTAAATGAGCATTTAACTGTAACTGGTAATTTTTGGAATTAAAATTGTGGGTTTGATCTCTCTTTGGCTATCTCTCTGAATTATATTCCTGTTTAAATCAAGAATACAGGGAGCCATTCTCTCGTCTACAATGGAATAATCCCACTGGGTGTGTTCTTAAGCCAAATAACTAGCTGTTAACCTATGTTTGGAGAGGTTCAAAATACAAATAAGGAAAAAATTAATTTTGGTTTGTTCCTTCCTTGCCAGGGATTACTTCAAGAGAAGTATGAAGTTATAGTAAGTACTGGAGTCCTTGGACGAGGGCTTGACCTTGTCAATGTCAAACTGGTGGTGAATTTTGATATGCCTTCAAGTATGGATGAATATGTACACCAGGTGAATAAATAAATTGCTAATGCTTTATTTGAAAAGTATATTGAAATATGACATCCACCTAAATGTAAACAGATAATTTTCCCCTTCAGAATACTTTTTTATAGGAAAGATAAAGATGTTGCTGGATATCTCTTCTGTAAGTCTCTTACATAAATTACTCAAATCTAGAATACTGTTCCTATTATCTCTTATACATGCTACTAAAACCTAGAGGAGTATCTTTAGATCACTTACTTTTGCAGTGTTCTTCTTCCTGTTTTGTACTCTCTTGTATCATTTTGTGTGTACAGAAAACAAAGTTTACAATTTTTTTATTGTGTGAAGGAAGGCCAAATGCCCCTCTTGCAGGTGTAGCTCATCCACAGTGTGGGATATGCATTAATAGTCAGGAAAGCAGTCATGAGCTTGATTTCTTCCCTTCTTTCCAGTCAAGCATCTCCTCTGATTTTTTTTCTGTGGATTTCCTGCTTTAGAAAAGATGATCTGTGAGTTGTGTGTGTGTGTGTGTGTGTGTGCGTTTAAGTGCACAGTCCCCAGCCCTAGTTTAGTTGGCACATCAATAGAACTCATTCTTGCCCTCTTTGTGGCATGAGGAAGACACAGTGCTACTGTGTGCTGTTCTGAGAACATCAGCTGTGGGAAAAGGCAGCAAACTGGAGGGAGTCCAGGTGAAATCAGGGGGCTGGCACACGTGACACTTCAAGACAGGCTGAGGCAACTGGGCTTGTTTGGGCTGCACTGGAGACTTAATTGCTCTCTTCCATTTGGGTGATTACAGAGGAGACAGAGCCAGACTCTCCTTGAAGATGCCCAGGACAAGCGGACAAGAGCCAGCAGTTGTAACTTTCTGGAAGGGAAATTGTGGCCTCATAGCAGGGAGAAAGGCTTTTCACAGCGAGGGGCGTCAGGCAGTGATGGGACCTTTGTGCTTCAGACACTTGAAACAGGGCCTTGAGGGAATTGAGGGGGCTGAAGTAAACCTTGTTCCAGACAGATGAAGAGGACCTCTGGAAAGATCTATTGTATGAACTCCTCAAATAGCCTGTGTTATTAACTGCAGTATTCCCCTCTTGTTATTAGTTATCTTTCTGCTGAAGTTTCAAGCATGTATTAAGTAAATAAAAATGGTCTTTCCTAGCATCAAGACTACACCAATATTAACGTGTTAACTGTTCCTAAATAGAGAGTGTTTGTAGGTTCTTTTCTAATTTCACACAAATTTTAGAGAATATTGGTAAATAATTCGAAGTTATTAGGACATAGAAAGTAAAGGGCATTTTGGTGGTCATGCTGGCACATATTGTGCTTAATATGAAGTATAAGTATTTGGCATCTCTATAGTATTTTTTAAAACCTTTTGTTTGGATCAGGTTTACTGTAGGCCTTTGCCCATAGTCTGTACCTCATGTCTCAGTATCGAGATCGGATTTCTGGTATATCTCATAAACAAATCATCGTTTTAAATGCATTTCAGCTACAGCTTCAGATCTACATATCCTGAATTCAGGAATTGTGTTGTAAGTACTTGTGTGCTTACAGGATGAGAGAGATTCAGCCCCGTCACTTAGATTTACTTGCTGTTTTGTAAAAAAAAAAAAAAAAACTTCTAAGACTATTTGAAGGACTTCCATTTAATATTGCTAACTTAAAATGAATTTATGCTTTTTCAGGTTGGAAGAGCAGGGAGATTGGGTCACAGTGGAACTGCAATTACTTTTATCAATAACAACAGCAAGAAGCTCTTTTGGGATGTTGTGAAGAGAGTGAAACCCACAGGCACCATTCTTCCCCCACAGCTGCTTAATTCCCCGTATCTGCATGACCAGAAGAGAAGGGAACAACAGAGACTCAAACAATTGCAGAATAGCCTTGTAACTGGAGATAATATTATGGACATTATTAAAAAACACAACAAAAATAATTCTCAGAGGTAATAAAGGCATATTTATGGTTATGTAATTACAATAAAAGTATGATTCAAAATAAATATAAAATGTTGACTTGTATATTGCATTTTTAAAAGAAATTTGTACAGTTTTTTCAGAAGGCTTTTTATCTCATCTTTATTTTAAAATACAGGCAATTGTGTGCTTGAATTATTGTAGTCACTAGTAAAAGTAGTCTGGAACCCTTTTTCAAAACAGTAGTCCTTGGACTTGCAGGCAAGGAGAAAAACATTGCAGATTAGCCTCTGAAAATCAGTTTTTTTAGCTTAAATAAAATCTTCCACTGGGAATGTTTTTCCAAGTCCTCAGAATGTTCTCTTGGGGTTTCTTAAGGACATACATGCAAGTTTTATTTGTAAACAGTACTACAAATCTAGTTTGTTAGTGCCTGCGGACAGGCTGGCAGTTCTGCTGAAGGAGTTTGCAGTACCAGAAATAGTTTGTTATTAGTGTACATTCATGGAAGAGAAAATAAAAGCTATAATTATGATTTTATTTCTCTAGAGATGGGATTAGTCGATTTTTCTATCTCATTTGAAATAATCCACTCTTGCCTATTATATGTTTTTGTGTAACTCTCCTGCAGTGCAGTTTAGGATTGGTATGTTTAGAAGCATGGGCACCCTGCTGTACCAATATTCCACAAAGTCTGATCCACAAAGCAAACAACACCTATACACCACGTTTGTCCCAGGAACTGAATGCAAGTACAGGTTGTGTGAAGGTAAAATTGTATCAGCACCCCCGTTCAGTTATCTTGTAACGAGGTTTCTCTTTGTTACTGGGTTTAGATGGTTTTGTATATGTTTTATTATGAGTGGGTCTTCCATGGGCATATATATCCATTAATTCTAGCAGCCTGTTTTTATTTCTTCCCCTGGTGTTGCTTGGAGCACCAACATTGCCCAAGACTCACAGTATTGTTTTAATTCCTTTCCCGGACATTTTTGACATTTTTCCCTCCCGTTGTCACTTTGTCTGCTCAGGAAGTGTGTCTGCTCAGCGGTGTGCCCAGCCCGAGGCTGCCCGTACGGAACGGATGGCGCTGGGTGAGATCGGGACGGGACCGCGGCGCTCCCGCAGCGCCGTGCCCGTGCTCGGTCACCGCCTGAGCCCTCACAGCCGGCCCGCTGCGGCGCCCCCTGGCGGCGCGGGTCTGCCGCGGGGCCGGGCCTGGGCGGGGCCTGGCGGAGCCAATCGGGCGCGCCCGGCGCGTTCGAACGGGGCGCGGGCGGAGCCGAGGCCCGCGCGGAGCGCAGCGCGGCGGGGCGGCGGTTGAGGAGGGGCGCGCTCAGGTGAGAGCCGGCCCGCACGGAGCCTCCGCGGCCCGGCCTCTGGAAAGCCGTGGACTGCGGCTCGTGTTGGGCGGCGGGGCTGGAGCTGCTACTGGGCTGGAGCTACTGCTGCCGCTTCCTCGCCCTCTCCCTGAGGGCGGGCCCTTGGCCGTGCGGGGTCTGCCGGGGCTCGGCCGGGCAGGGAGGGGAGCTTTGCTGAGGGAGACAGAGCTGCCGGTTGTTCAGCTTTGAGCTCTTGCGTTTCGTATCTAGTTAGTGGTTTTAATTCCTTAAAAACGAGGAATGAGTGTATGTCTCTGAGTTCAGTTCTCCCGAACTGAACCTTATTCCTTATTTTAGAACAAAGGAGCCTTTAATGGGGAGTTTCACTTTTCTCCAGAAAGACTTTGTGATTATTCATAAGGCATAGCTGTGGCAAGAGGAGGGAAGAACTTGCAAAGCTTATGTTAAAGCTGCGTGGAAAAGATGAATTTTTTTTTTCAGAAAACACACGTCATAGCTTACATCCGTGTTTCTCTGTTTACTGACTGCCAAAGGGAACCACAAAGTTTGTATTTTACTGGTAATGTAACATAGTTTCCTGTCTCCAGCTGGATTCAGCTCTAAATCCACTGCTCTGAAATGTTGAGAGGTGTCATGACGTGTAAGTGGATGTAATTGCATAAAGTCTGAGGGCACTCTGAAAGGTATTACTTGAAAGTGTAGCATTAAAGCAAACTTCTGTTGGAGCAGTGGCTAAAGGATTTCTTCTACATTACTTGTTCTCATCTTGTTTTCCTTTTTTTCCTCTGACCATGTACTGCTGCTACTGTTAATGATATGGCAGCTTTTGAAGGATCAAAGGCAGGTGGCTTCTTGCCGACTTGTAACCATGAATTAATTGCAGCTGGCAAGTCTGCAGTTGATATTGATATCCAACCCCTTACAATCCAATAACTATGATTCAGATGCAACAGGGAAAACATGCTTTCCTATATAGATTACATATATAGAACTTTCAAAATATTTAGATGTAGAAAGGACAGGGAGTATATTTTATAGGGGTTTCTGGCCCCTAGGCTAAGTATCTTTTGATTTGCTATGTACCAGAATGAGATAAAATAACTTGCAAAGGTACTACTAATAGTTGTCTTTATTAACTGTCCTGATACTGGGTTATATATTGTGTATCAAAATCCTGAAAAAATCTTCCTTCCATGTTCACAGACTTCCTATTCAAGGTAGTTTTTTGTTCTGTTGGATCTATTAACTGTGAAACACAGTGTAAATAGATGTGAGTAAATGGAGACATGATCTGGAATTTCCTTAGTTTGGAAGTCATGGTAGATCATTTGCAAGAAATATCCATGGTCATCTTTGTTGCTAAATAGATTGCTCTTTTTAACAACTGGTGCTTCTTTGCTATTCTTGGTTTACTTTCTGAAACAAATTATAGGACTCAATAAATCAAATCAAATAGCCTGTTGTTGGAAGTAGTCATTCAGATATAAAAGAAGTTTTTTTAAAAATACCGAGGTGAAACAGGATGCTAATTGTTCTTAGTATTTGGGAACATGTACTGCAGTATATGTGAGGAGCTACCCATGCAGCAAAACATAACTCACACTGCACATAAGCATCATAAACAATTTTTTGCTTTGTCTCCCCAGATTCCTCATGAAGCAGCAATCAGAAATAATCGTTCAGGAAAGGTGCTGTACTTGTTAACATTTGGGTTTTAATTAGCTGGAAGACAAGATGCCTATTTACACAGTTCCTGCCAGGAGCCCCGCTGGGACACGATGTATGGCCACTTTACAGAAGCCTTCCTCACACAATACCCTGGCCAGCAGTAAAGCATCTGGGCAGCAGCTGAGGTCACAGGTTTTGGGAGAAAAGGATGGTCTGCCTTCATGTCCTCAGAATAAGACTGAGGAAGTAAATAGGACCTATGTGATTTCAGCTTGTGGAAAAGTGAATGATGTGTCAACTTCTTTTAAGCTGGAAGGCAGATTAACACTCCAGAGGAGAACTGGAGCAAGCAAAAGCTCAGTGTCTGGTAGTGACACAGCACAGAGTACAGAACAACTACAGGCAGAGAAAAGACTGACTCTGCAGAGGTGTGTGAGGTCTGCCTCCACAGAGAGGAGTACAGGTAATCAGAATACTGTGCCTAGAAAAGGGAATGATAATTTTGATGCACGAGGAAATGACAAGATTAGACTTCCACAGAATATTAAGGGTACAGATGGTATTAAACCAAACTTGAAGTTAACTGAGAGTCAGTCAAGTACCAGGTTGCAGCATAACCTGAACAACAAGGATTCCTTTGGTTTAGTTGGTGGTGTATGTGAAAATGCAATCAACACGTGTTTAAAAGATAAGGCAAGCACTGCTGACATAAAGTTTCAAAATGAAGTTCCTAAATCAGAACGGTTTGTTACCTCAAAATGTACTAATAGCCTGTCAGTAGAACAATTGAATGAAAAAGGCCATATAAATAAGCTAGCTGGAAAGCAAAGGTTACAGCACTTGATGATGAAACACAGCAGCTTGGAAAGACCAAGGACACCAGTAAAAGTTTCAACAGAGAGATTTGCACTTACACCAAAGAACAGCACTTCTCACAATCGACCATCTCTCAAGCCGGCCTCAAATGAACAAACACCTCATCTGCAAATTTCAGCCAACAAACTCCCTAGTGTCTCCAGTTCTCTTCCTGTGAGTACAAGTTCAGAAACAAAAGTGAACACAGAAACTTTAGCTGAGAGCAGCAGTACTGGGGAAGATGTTTCCAAAGTGAAAAACAGCAAAGTGATTGTAGCTGTGCGGGTGCGGCCCTTCAGTAACAGGTTTGTATCTTGGACTTATTTCTGGTGTTAACACTGTGTGTTGGTGCCTACTTTGTGCCTGTTGAGTTATTTCATCATTGATCCCATAAGGATATGAAACATACTTGGAAATTAGCTGATACTTCATGCAACACTAAGGTAGATTTATGAAGAAACTGAATTGGCTTTACTGGTGTTTGTGTCTGTTTTTTACATATTCAGTAATAAAAGTGTTTTGAAACTTAATACTTTGTGTATTCCACAAGCAGATATTTTTAGCAATGATCACTGTTTTTTTTTTTTTTTAATTTTCCATTAGGCAGTGAATTACTAACTTAAAGCAAGTAGCTTATATTTTTTTTTTCTTTTCCCGCCTTTTCCATTCAGAGAGAAAACTGAAAACTCATTCCCTGTGATCTACATGAATGGTTCAGAGACAACTGTACAAAATCCATCCACAAACCATGTTTACAGCTTCAGTTATGACTTCTCCTTCTGGTCTTTTGACAAGGATCATCCTAATTTTGCAAGCCAAGCAATGATTTATAAAACTTTGGCACTGCCACTCCTTGAAAGAGCTTTTGAGGGATACAACACTTGTCTTTTTGCTTATGGGCAGACTGGCTCTGGAAAATCATACACGTAAGTTGCTATTAATAATTGTTAAAAATTCTGGCGACTGTTGTGCAGTGTTAAGTCATGAAAGAGATTGAATGGAATAGATTTCAGTGTGACTGAATTGTGTCAAAAGGTTATTCTGTATTTTAAAAATAATTAAACCAGTATTTATAGCAATTAAGCAAAAGTTAACTTTGGAATATTTTTATGTATATGACCCTGACTTCTTTCTTTTTTTAATGGAGAAAATAAAATCTTTTCAGAGATTTTAATGAAGGAGGCCTTTATGTATGCAGAGTGTTTTTCATCACTGTTTGTTATTTTGTGCATGAAGTGGTGTAATAAAGTATAGCATGTGTTTTGGAGAAGACATTTAAGAGATCATTATAATTATGGTCCTTATGGTTCAGAACTTTAAATAAATCCAGATGTTCGTGGCGCTGCTTATTTGAATCAAATCTTTGCACAAAATGGTCCCAGATAAGTAACAATTTTAGGGTTAACAGCCAATTGTGTATACCTTATTTATATTTTGAAATAGAATGCCTAGTGAGCAGTTTGGTTTCAAAACATACAGCTATTAAAACTAATTTGGGTTTTATGATTCCTGTCAGGTGCTAAAAACTTTTAATAAAGGTAGTCGAGGATCAGAAATGTTTCTGTTCCATTTACAATAAATATTGAACTTACACAGAAGTAGGTTCCCTTTTAGGTGGGTAAACTTCCATTTTAAGTGGATGAACTCAGGTTTTACTTACACTGCTGTTGTTACCTTGGCCTAAAAGATAAACTCAGGATTGCAGCTGTTATCCTATTTGTAGGTTAGTTGGGTTTTTGGGTTTTTTTTCTTTTGCTTTCACTTAAACAATAACTTACCTTCAGCCTTTTGTGTTTTGAACACGGCTGAAATTAGTATCAGGGTCCTCTGGTCAAATTTACACAACAAATTTCTGCTGTGCAGCCCTGTGTGTCTCTAGACTGCAGGTGGATTTGTCCAGAGCACTGGTGTGCTGCTGTGGCACAACTCAACAGGAAAAACTTCACCAGAGCTGGAGACAAGCTTAAGTTGCACTGTAAGTGTGCAGAGAGTATAAAATGCAGACATGTTAAGATATTGAGCATCTATAGGTTTAGACTCTTCTGCTGTAGTCTTCATTTTACTTGGGTTTTCAACCTACTTCTCAATGGATAAAATAGAAATACCTCTGGATATCACCTTGTCCAACTCCACACTTAGACAAGCACCAATTTAGATTAGGTTAATTTCTATTAATTTCTGCTTATTGTTGGATAACTTGGAAGCGCATGGCATGGCAACTGTAGAGCTGTAGAGTTAACATTAGAACTGTTTATGGAGAGTTACAGAACTAAAGCAGCAGGATTTTTGTGTCTTCAGGATGATGGGATTTGATGAAGACCGAGGAATAATTCCAAGGCTTTGTGAAGACATTTTCAATCAAATAGCACAAATGGACAAGGAACAGGTGATATGCTTGTGTCATTGACCTTATATTGGAATATGAGGGAAGTGATACTTTAGTGCTGATCCCTTTATTAATTCATATTCTTTTGTTGGCTCAAATCTTATTTGTATTCATGGGGTTCAACACTGCTTTGCTTCCTTATTGGCAGTAATGTGAGAAAGAAATATGGGCATGATATTTTTTTGCATCGCTAGACAAGGATTCTTTCCTTTGTATTGCACATCTTACATTTGAAGATTTATATAAGAAAAAACAAAACAAAATCCCTGTGGGCTCCCTGCTTCCAACAGAGAGTAAAAGAGAGCTCAAAAATATGAATTTATTGTTAAGCATCAAGTATCAAAGCAAAATATACCATAATAGTATTCCAATTCTAGTATCCCAACTCAGTATTCCAGCTGAAACAAAAAATAACTACCCTCACTTTCTTTGTATTTTTTTCTCTGTCTGTCATGACTCACTTGTGGTTCAGTAGAGATTAACATTCAGTTCATCTTACTCAGGCAAACTTTTCCATTTTTAAATATTCCAGATTTTCTTACTGCTTTATATTTGAATTCTAGACTTTGAATCCTAATACCTGTCAACATCTAATATTCTAATCCTCCAGCAGATTTGATAGACACTGAAGAATTTAATAAAGTTAGTTATTGCTGAGTTTGGCAATAGAGTATAACTTCTAAAAAATGCAGACTTTTTTTTTTTATTCCATTGCTTTATGCATCGTAAGTGATTCTGTTGCAATGAATTGCCTTGAGTCTTGTCTTTCTGATTCTTATGCTTTAGGGGCTTTGCTGCAATCTTCCTTGTCTCTTAAAGGAAATTCCGTTCTTCTTGAAAATAGAAAAAAGACGCCTTCAGAGGAAAAAGATGTTTTCATGGAAGTGTTGTTGTGGTGTTTTTGGTTTTTTTAAAATTGCTGTGGTACAATCAAAATTTATCTTTATCATGGTGTAGAAGCACAGCTCCTAAGGGAGAGATGTGAGTGCAGGTGCAAACAAAATTATATTTTCATGTACTAAAAACCCAATGCTGAAACTTTTGAAGTGGATGTATGTGCTTTTTTTTTTAATAGAGTCCATCTGGGAATGTCTATGGATGACAATGGATTGTATTTTTTTGTCTTAGTAGCGATGTTAGAATAGACAACCTTTAAGGGTCCCTTTCAACCCAAACTGTTTTATGGTATCGTTTCTCTTGTAAGGTCCTTTCAGCAGAAATGTTTATACCATTGAAAATCAGGATCTGGTAGTCTAAGTAAACTTTTGAAACAAAGGATGATGAATATGTTTTGTGGGCTATGTAAATAACTATTATTAATTTTATTAGGTTTTGTATCATCTTGAAATGAGCTTCTTTGAAGTATACAATGAGAAAATTCACGATTTGCTTGTCTTTAAAGCTGAAAATGGACAGAAGAAACAACAAGTAAGTTGCTCACAGAATCAAGTATCTGCATAACCTGTAAGTAGCGGCATTTATTCTGGAACAAAAATGCACAAATGACAAGTCATCGTTGCTTTTATTTAAGTACATTAATTGTGAACAATGGGAGTCAAGTAAAAATAAAAAGATCAAAATATTACCACATGACAAAGCAAAATGCTTGTCACTGGAGAAATGCTAAGCAATGCTGGCATAGAAATAAAATTATTCAGTAAAATCTATCAAAATAGTTAAAATCTCCCCTTATCTACAAAATGAAGGTCTTACCAGCCTTTATAAAAAGTCTCCTACTATATATCTAAATCTCCAGCATATAATAAGAGTCTTCTGTACAATATACTGTGAGTTATAGTCTCATAATTTAGATGGAGGTGTGGTTTTTTTTTTTTGTTTTGGTTTTATTTGTGGTTGTCTCTTAAGGAGCTGGAGGAGGGGGGAAAGAAACAAGGTTGGCCTGATTAACTAGTAAAGGATCACTAGTTAAACCAGTTTAGCTAGTGTTTAATGGTTGGTTGTGTATTAGAACAAACTGTAAATTAAAGAAATTTGTCTCAAGTAGTATATGCAAGAAAGGAATTTGTCTGATTTATCAAAAAAAGTACTTCCTGTGCTTTGACATTGAACACTATCCTGTGTGTAAATTGAATATTAATTTATGATAGATGCAACAGATGGTATGCAAAAGATGATATGGAACATCCAGCTTGCTTTTGAAATAAGTCCTTTAACCTAAGCTTGGGACCTAGGTGAACTTTTTATCTTGTCTAAAGCAAGAGTGCTTTGATTCTGAGTTTTGCCAGTGATTTTGGGGTAAGCTACTTAGAAATGTAATAAAATTAGGTTGTAGAATCTTTTTTTAATATATTGCTGAGTACTAGATCTAACTAAGGCACTCCTAATAATTTTTACTTTGAAATTATTCTCATCAGCTTCGTGTAAGAGAACATCCAGAGTTAGGACCATATGTGGAAGGCCTGACAGTGTAAGTCTTACCTGTATTTATTTTAACAGATGTATGGTGTGGAGAGGTTATCTATGAAAGGCTCTATGAAAGCTTGTGTACCCACCAGTAAATTAAGCAAGATGCCAGTATTACGTAGTTTTAGAAAAATGCATACCCGTGACTAGCTTGATATATATTCTTCATTGCCTTAGTGAAATCTAAGAGTGTGGAAGTCTCAAGACAACTGCAACTTTCATTATGTATTTGTATTCTGTTTGTAACTGGGAAAAGGTTTCAGAACTCAGGCAGCATGTATGTTCTATAGAAAAAAAACTGTCTGAACCCAAACTTTTGTTTTTTCCCCTCAACTCTAGGAATGTTGTCCGTTCTTACTCGGATATTCAGGTAACAGTTTTTTTGGTTACTAAAAGGGAGTAGAAATGTTTCTGCCTGCTCCTTTTCTGCTTACTGCTGAAAAGAAAATTGCATGGATGGGAAGCAGGTGTTTAACAGACTGTCCACCAGTCTAAGATATTTCAGCTGATTTTGTAAAAGAGTGATGAAGATTAGTCCTTTATAATGGAGCTGAGTAGATTTGTACAGTCAAGTGTCATTGTTCACATCATTATTTCTAAACTTTAACTTTTCCTCTTATAGTCATGATTTGTGTTAATAACTGTATTTGCAAACAGTTAAATCTTCAGTTAACCATCCAAAGTAGAGTTTGGTTTCATATCCTGCCTTTTGTCTTTTACAGAGTTGGCTTGAACTAGGAAATAAGCAGAGAGCAACAGCTGCTACAGTAATGAATGACAAGAGCTCTAGATCTCATTCTGTCTTCACCCTTGTCATGACACAAACCAAGGTACTGCTGCGGTTTTTTAATGTCTATTCAAATCTGGTAGTAAAAAGTTCTTTTGTTTGCTGCCTAGAAAGTTGTGAGAATATACTTGAAGATCTTTGAGTGAAACACAGAGCATGTTAATATGGCTTTCTATACTGCAAAACTTGTTTTATTTTTACATGCTTTGAGTAGATTCTGGTGTCTTTGTGCTAAGTATATTTACAGCAGCAGTATACATGTCTAGGCTGACATATCTAGGAGTAGTTCCAAGATTCTCAATGTGAAGTTTAAGATGTAACAGGAGTCCCAGTTGAGGCCAGATTGAATTTCACACTGCTGCCAACACATCTTAGCTTCTAGGAAGGTTAGGCTGTGCGAGGTGTGTGGCTGTGCTGACTTCCTGCAGGCAACAAAATGGGGCAACAAAGTGGTAGGAGATGCAATTTCTGCTCAGTTTCATCACACTTAACTGAATAAATGTTTTCTTGCTTCAGGATGCCTCTTCCCTAAGTGTCTGCAGGATATAGGGACTACAACTCCTCATCTGATTTACAGATGCTTAAAAGACAAAACCTGACTTAGTGATGTGAGCCTGAAGATAGAAATGGAATAGGTAGAGCTCCTCAGGAGTCTGCAGACTGTCGGTTTTCTCCATTGACAAATGACTTGTTGGATTGGGGTTTTTTTTCTTGATTGGTTTATTTTTTCTGTCACAGTTGCCTGGATTTTCTCCTTTCTTCTTCCCCTTGCCATGCTCACCACTAGATGACTGATTTTTTTTTTTCTATCACAGCTGATTTGGAGCTTTTCCACTGACTCCTTATCTGATTTTCATTGGTCTACATCAATAACAGCTTACTGATTTGCATGTTTATTGGATAACTGCAATTGGATTGACTGCAGTCGAACTTCAGACCCAAGCCCCTAGTTTGGTCATCTGCTGGCACTGCATTTTATGCCTGAGCAGTTATTCAGCCACAATCAATTGATACTATGGTTGTAAGTCTGAGCTTAGTTTCCTTTAAAGGATGAGAGTATGAGAGTATCTTGTCAAAATTTAAATGGCAGTCTGAAGTTTTTATGTAGTTAATGTGAACAGCTTGTCCAATTTCTGCTTATCCTTAGGCTTTTTATTTTGGTTTGAATGCCAGCATCTCCCTTTCTTTCCAGGTAGAATTTGTGAATGAAGAAAAGTGTGATCGTAGGCTCACCAGTCACATAAATCTAATTGATCTAGCTGGCAGTGAGTGCTGTACAAAGGCTCAGACCACTGGAGAAAGGCTGAAGGTAAAGCAAGAGTGAGAATCTGTGGAAAAGGGTTGACTCCTAAGAACGCCCTTAAATTCCAAAGCCTGCTCACCTAACAGGGCTTTTGGGCAGGAGCTGTAGCTATAAAAGGATGTGTAAGCCCTGTACTTATCAGTATTACATCAAATTTTGCCAGTGAGGATGGCTGGCTTGGACTGTGCAATGGGGCAGATCTTGCTTAGAACACCTCTCCCCATGGTATGTAGGTCTAATGATCCTGCAGGAGGAGTGAGAGGAAACTGTTTTTGTGGCTTTGGAAATCATAAATCAAGTATCACGTGGAGTTGAGGCTTGTCCCTTTTTGGGCCATCTAATTAAATAAATTTTTCTAACAAGAGACTTTATTTCAGGCTGCCTTGAAAAGTTTGATGGTTCTTAAGACTACTTATTTTAAAGGCAGGGTCTTTTTTCTTTCCAAATTAAGATGCTCTTGCATCTTATTTTTTTTTAATAACTGATGACATTTAATGTGGTACAGCTGTAGCATACATTGAACAGACATAATCAACAGTACAGGTGATAACATCACACAAGAAACTGCAAATGTATTATAAACTGCAAATGTATTATAAATTTTTTTTTTTTTGCTTTGTGTAGGAAGGTGTGAGTATCAATAAATCACTGTTGACCCTTGGAAGGGTTATTTCTGCACTGTCTAAACAGCCTCAAAATGGAAAGAAAACTTTCATTCCATACCGGGAATCCATCCTTACTTGGTATGTACGTTATATAGAGATAGAGGCTTTCTGAGACTATGGTTTTCTCATCTATTCATGAGGCACCTCTTCCCATCCTCTTTCCCTCTCTCAAATGACCTGTGGAGGGAAGAAATTAGCCTGTTGCATCGATAAAGACCCAACAGGAGTTTGTGTTTTAAGTAGCTAAGAGTCCCTCTCAAATAAGTAGCAAGACCTTGGGTATTTTGTATTTTATCTGTTCCAATTGGGAAGTTTTGAATTTTTCTGTGAGGGCCAGGAATTGACTGGTATTCTCCTGTCCAATGAAGGCTGTTAAAGGAAAGTCTTGGTGGCAATTCCCAAACAACCATGATTGCCACAGTGAGCCCAGCTGCCAGCAGCACTGAGGAGACGCTCAGCACCCTTCGCTATGCCAAACAGGCTTGTTCAATTATCAACATTGCTAAAGTGAATGAAGATGTAAATGTCAAACTAATCAGAGGTGAGATCTGCAGTCTTTCAGGGTTTCTGTTTGCATGTGTATTTAGCTGATTTATTATAAGAGTTGTTGGTGCTAATACTCTATTGTGTTGACTGATCTCTTGTCAACTACACTAATAGAGCTTGGGATGTCTTCCCTTTTCAAAATGCAGGTGATATCTTGGACTACACTTTAGAACCAGAAATAGAGAAAGGTGTTTTGTTTTAAATAATAGGATTAATTTTGTACTATTGTACTGAAGTGCGTGTTGCCTTCGTTTTTTATGCATACTATATATCTGTTTTGTCTAATGTAGAATTAAAAGCTGAAATTGAAAAACTGAAGGCAGCTCAGAAAAGTGCTCTGAACACTGATCGTGAAAAATACAGGCGTTACATGCAGGAAATAACATCTCTGAGGGTAGAACTGCACCAGCAGGAGCGGAACATGGCAGAAATGCAAAGGTCAGGCACTCATTCATGTCTTAATTTAAAATGGAAATGGTAAAATTTATATGCTGTAATTTTTCTCCTAATGTTATTTTCTCCATACATTAAGGGCCTGGAAAGAAAAACTTGAACAAGCAGAAAAAAGGAAGTTGGAAGATATAAAAGAATTGCAGGTACATATTTTTTTCTATAGGACATAGTACAGATAATATAACCTCAGGAAACTTTGCCGCAAGTATGAGAGTAGCTCTAAGATTTGACTTTCTTAATACTCATCTATTAACAGATTGCTGTTACTTCTTAGAAAAGTTTAATGTAAATATTTGAATGCGTAAAGTAAATAGTTTTCTAATGCAGAGCTTTTTTTTTATCTAGAAAGCTGGAATTGCATTCAAAATGGACAATCATTTGCCAAACCTTGTCAATCTCAATGAAGATCCTCAGCTTTCTGAGGTGCTGTTATATATGATCAAAGAAGGAGAAACTACAGTTGGAAGGTGTACACCAAATTCAAAACATGATATCCAGCTTTCTGGAGTCCTGATTGCTGATGACCATTGGTTTGTAGTGTTCTTTTTATATTTTAGGTTTCTTCTCACCCTTTTCTTTCTGTTGAAGTCACTCTTCCTTCTGGCAGTAACAAAATACAGTTTTCTAGCCAAGAAAATACTATGTAGGGATATTTTTTGTACTGATCAATGATTAAGGCAACTACCTTCTGCTCCCTCTAGAAATCTGTTAACCAGGGTAGTTTAGTTTCTTTGTTCTTTATTCATGTTGCAGTCTTCTTCTGCAGCATTTCTGCATGAATAAGACCTGATCAAATGATGCTGTATGGTATATAAATGTTACATTAAGTTCAGTGGAAAAGTGAAATTCCTTGACAGTTCATTATTTATTAAAAATAGATAGAACCTTGGCTATACTGCAGAATTGTTGCTTAAAGAGCATTCAATGCAACTGATCCACGAAAACATGCTCTAAGATTTGTAACTAATCAGTTACTAAAAACATGAAAGTCACATTATCAAAGAAATTCTCAGATGGCAGGGTATTGCAGTAATTTTCTAGCTGTGGATTCCTAGATGTAAATAAAGATTCTCTACCAAAATATAGGTTGTCATTCATTATGTGTGTTGTACCTAAGTCATATGGAGACAATACATATCTAGGAAAACAATAACATGTAAAGCCTGCATTTTAGTCTATTGAGAAACATCACTTGCAATTACCATGAGCTACTAATACTGCAAATGTTTCTTGCTTTTAGTGTTATTAAAAATAGTGCTGGCCAAGTAAGTATTGTTCCACTGAGAGAAGCCAAGACATACGTAAATGGGAAATGCATTTTGGAACCAACAATTCTGCATCATGTAAGTAATTAGTAATAGTAATTAGTAATTTGTGCATGTGTAGGTTTCTTTGCTTTGCTACTATCTCAGCTTCAGACTGCAGGTTTTCTGAGAATGCTTTGTAACTATTAAGTATTTGGCCCTTCCTCTTTGGTTTCTAGCTTCACTTGCATGTTTTAAGCATGAATATTGGCTTACAAATCTGAAAGTTTCAGCAGAATTTTTTTTCTCCCAATAGGGTGATCGAGTGATTCTTGGGGGAGACCATTATTTCAGGTTTAATCATCCAGCAGAAGTTCAGAAAGTTAAAATGCCTTCTTGTGGGACTTCGTGTTTGCATGATGGTACAAAAGATTTTGAATTTGCAAAGAATGAGCTGCTTATTGCACAGCGAGCACAGTAAGTATTGATTCTTCTTGATCTGAAAATAAGCTCAGTTGTTAATTCAACCATGCAATTAGTTTTAGAAATAACTGAAGATTATTAACTATTTCACTTTGGGGAAAGAGCACCTCCATTTTTCATGGAAGTCAGACTTGGCTGAAATGATGTACACCTCTAAGGTTTAATTGCCACAAGCTAATCCAGGTACCAGCAGTGTAGACCACTAGTAGAGAAACACTACTCTGAGGCTCCCTGGAGCTCAGTCTTTCTCTTTAGTTATGTTTCTCTCCAAGTGTATGATGAGTCTGAAAAGAACTTTTGGTATTTTAAAGATATTTAAAGTCTGAAAAGTA
>VRYO01001717.1:9453719-9464273 GCA_009812075.1 Sialia sialis | reverse complement strand
CAGAACAAAACTCAGTCCCTTTTCTAGTCCCAGACACTCTTCTCCGCACGGTCCAGGTGGAGAGCGGGGTGGGCCCGTCACAGCAGGGAGGTGAGGCGGCAGGGCCCTTTCCCAGATGGGAGAAGGGTGAAGGACTCACCGTTCCTGGGCCCCGGTTCTCAGCGCTGTTCTCTGAAGCAGGAGGATTAGCAGTGCCGGGGTGCAGGGCAGATCTTACCGCAGAGAAACCTCTCTCCTGTCCATTCGGGGGCGAGTGTCCCTCCCAGAAGGACAAAGCAACCAAACCACCAACCACCCCCCACGCCACTGCGATCAAGCCAGACAGACAGCCCCCTACCCATTCCTTTTGCCTTGAGCAATTGAAAGCTAGGGGAGACACCCGGGCCAGCTTTCTTAGCATGCTAATGGGAAAAATTCTCAACCATATTTACACTGGAAGTGTTTCTATTTTGTCTGTGAAATCAAAACCATATAAAGTATGCAAGTTATTTTGTTAAAAAAAACCCCTTAAACCCTCATGACAGAAAAAAAAATTATAATCTGTATGCATCTTATAAGAGACAAATAGCAACAATCTAAATGTACAATACTTGCAGGCTTGAATCAGAAATTGAAGAGGCACGACTCAAAGCCAAGGAAGAAATGATGCAAAGCGTCCAAATAGCAAAAGAGATGGTTCAACAAGAACTGACTGCACAAAAAGAAGCATATGAGAACAAAATAAAATCCTTGGAAGCAGAGGTGGTAAGTTGCCATTGCATCATTACATGAAATAAATCAGTGGAATAAACCAGAAACTGTAGGATGTGGTCTCTATTTGTTAGGTTCTCGACTGTGCTTGGTTTGTGGTTTTTTTTGTTTTGGTTTTCTTTTTCTCTTGCATGCTATAGCAGCATGTTAGAGAATGCAAATCCTCATTCTTAAAAAAGAAGTCAGCCTTAGTAACAGAGGTTGTAAAGTAGTTATCCTCTTCAGAGTTCTTCCAGGGGCTGTAACTTGTAATCAAAGAAAAATACCTACAGAATCTACTTTATTACATGAGGCTTTTAAATCACTATACCAGATTGATTAATACAGGTGATCTTGTTTCTTTCCAAGTTTGCATGCCACTTTTTAGTTGGTTTTTTTCAGTACAGTTGCAACATGCATAAGTTGGCATAGAATAGTACATCATGGTAAAGCAATCATCTATCTCATATCTTACTTAGTCTATAGAAGACCTAAAGTGATGATTGTGAACTGGAATATAACTATTGCTGATGTTGGGCTGTGTAGGTCACAGAGGCTGCAAGTTTTAAATGTATTGAGTATCTGCCTGAAGAGTGGCTCAGAAATGCTGAAGAAGGAATATTCCTCATCTCACTTTTTCTTTCTGATATTAGAGAGAAGAATCTCGTAAGAAGCAAATCCAAGAACTGAATAACCAAAAAGCCACAACTAAAATACAGGAGCTGGAGAAGGCAAAGAAAAGCCTTGAGCTAGAACTCCATTTCAATAAGAAGCGTTTGGAAATGGAGACCTTAGCTACCAAGCAGGTAATTGGAAAAAACCTTTTAAGGCAATAAACTCTGGTTTGGTTGTGGGTGGGGTTGTTTGTTTTTTGAAAATCGATTATTGTAAAGGAAATTATTTTAAGTACTTATATGTAATTATATGCAGAAGAACTGATGTTTTGTTGGCAACCTGAGTATGGTAATGTATTGATGTTGGGGATTAACTAATGCTGACCTTCTTTCTTAAATTATGTGGATGGTTTTGTTCCTGCACCAAAGTTTAGCAATCATTGTCTTTGGCAAAACTTATTAGTCCAGATATTAATGTAAGTAATGACTGAGTCTTGGCTGGTGTTCATATATATCTGACTGCTGTAGAAAATACAACTTTTTTAAAGAGCTGTTCCTTTTTAATTCCAGGTTGGTTTTTTTTTGAGCATTGCAATGTGTAAGCAAACTCATAGAGTAGTTATTTTGAAAATTAGTTTTTATATTAGTATTGCAGATGTCCAGTATAAAATTAATTCAGTGAGTCTTTAAAATGGCAGGAACAAAAAATTTAGCTTCAACAAACAGCATTAGGAGTCTTTGATTATTATTTTTTTTTATCACTTCCATTTTCCCCTAGGCTCTAGAAGACCATACTATTCATCATGCAAAGATAGTGGAAGCTCTGGAAGCTGAGAAGCAGAAGATTGCTGAGGAAATACATACCCTTCAGAAGAATCATGGAAGTGGGAACAAACCAGTGATGAGTATGTATATGCATAATGTTACAAAGGCAATGCTGCCTTCTCTTTTTCTCAGTGGGTGTGGGTGGTGGGTAGTGATACAGGAGCTTTTTTGTTCCACTAATAATTCTCTAGTGATCCTGAGCAAGAAGAGCCTTCTGGTTGTTACAATCCTTTCTATTCATCAGCTGTATGTATTGAACTCCATTAAAAGCTCTGTTTAATCACACTCAGCATGGTTAGGTGGACATACCTGTAGTCTGTTTTTATTCCAGTTACTTAAAAGTCCTTTCCTGTCTGTCTCCACTGGTCAGGCATTAACTCACTGAGGAAACTGGAGTAACAGAATTAGTGTTTTTCAGTTTCCTATCTTGGATTTCTAATGACAGTGTAGTGTCTGGTCCTGTGCTTCTGTTTCTGAACTACCCTTTACCCAACCATTTAAGAGAGTTATCTTGCCTGGAAAGGTAATGTTTTCCCAATGTGTTGGGAATTCTTGGAACTGTTGTTGGCCAACTTACTTTTTTGCTTCTGGGTTGTGGTTTCTTTTCTGCACTTGGTTTTTTTTAACCCTGAAGTTGTTGCATCACATCATTTGGTTCACTAAATCACTATGTTCTATATTCTTTATTAGTTCCACTGAACTGGAAGTCTCTGAAGCTGTCTGTGATGATAAAAGAGGCTAACACCATTAGCAATGCATTAGGGAAAAACACTGTTTTCTGCAGGTCAGTGTCTGAGTTACTTAATTATAATGTGTATATGTAATGGATATATACTATCCATTACATTATAATATAATATGGGGATTTATTCAGGATGTGCAATGAGCTGTTGGTGTTTCTTTTAACAGTCTTGTGCAATTGAACATGATAATTTCTTTTCCAAACTATTGTGAATTATATGTGTAGCTGAGCCTTGTTATTTTGAAATGTGAATTTCTAATTTGAGTTTTAGATCAAAACTTTAAAGGTATGTTATAGACAAATTGATTTTGAATTTTTGCAGTATTAATGTGTTTTTTGTTCTTGATTTTTTTGTCTTCTTTTTTTAACTTTCTCCAATTCTTAGGCATGACAAAATTGATGATAAAACTGGAACAGTGTCTTCTATTCAGGTGCAGGTTCGTAACCTCAAACTGGGAATAACAACTTTCTGGAGCCTAGAGAAATTTGAATGCAAACTAGCTGCAATGAAAGAACTGTATGAGGTCAGTAACACCTGAAGAAGAGCTACTAATAATCAGTAATATTTTGTCAAAGATGAGGTTGATAATGCATGCAGGAGAAAAATCTTGGTGCCTTTTTGGGTTGTATATCTTAAACAGCAAGATACATGACTACTTTTCACTAAAAACGTGCAGATGCATTTGTCCATCAAATGAAAATAATACAATAGAAACCACTGACTTTATTCAGGTCATTTTGTGTAGAGAGTAAGAAGCAGTAAAACAAGGACTGCTTTGTGATTCTTTTGGTTGTTTGCTTTATGTTGTAAAATAACTTTAATTTCTAAAGATATCACTTGAGTTTGCATTATTATATCCCATTCATCCATATGTTGCCTACTTCAAAATTTTTTTTCTGTTTAACTCTCCTCTTCCCCTGTGTTTCCTTTGCTTTCTCAGAGTAATGATAGAAATAAAGCTGTTGTTGATGTGTTTTATGATCCTGCTGATGAGTGGGAACCTGACCTCTCAGACAGCTCCACTTCCTTGCTTTCCAGAAGAAGGTAAAAGTAATTCTTAGCTACTTTTCTATGCTTAAAACAAAGCAAAAAAATTGTATAGTTGTCTAAATATACTTTTGTTCCAGTCTCATACAGTGTCATCTGGTGAGTCTTCTCTGGAATTCACTCCTTCTCTTGGATTTCCCCTATGGACAAAATAAGGGAACAAAAATTGTGTATAGAGCTTTCCAAAGCATCAGTGCAGAGTGAAATGTGTAGTTTTTGCTGTTTCCTTCCTACTTCCATACTATCAATGCATTGTTTTTAGCAGTAAATAGTATATGGTCTGGGACCTTGTATTTGAAGTTTTAACCTTATAATACTATTTATAACTGACTCGCACATTTGTGTAAGCTGTAGCTCATCATGGAAATGCTTGATGAGGAGAAATGCTTTTCTTTTCAAGGTTGTGTATGTTCTTTTATCATCCTTTCTTAGAAGTAGAAGCTTCATGAAGAACAAGAGAATTTCTGGATGTTTGTCTGAGATAAAATTGCAATCTATTCAGAATAAACAGTCTTCCTATATATCAGGTACTTGCTAAATGGCAGAACACCTTTCATTTCATACTGAGAATTTGAACCTACTACATGCATAAAATCTTGGTGCTTCTGATAGTTAACTGTGGGTTGGAAAGCAAATTTAAAAATATCCTGCTTATGGTACCTTCAAATTTATGATGTCAAGCTGGTAACAGTAGGGGTTTCTGTATTTTTGATTATCCTTTCTGAGGGCAAAAACTTCCTCACCAGCACTTTATGAGCCTAATTTAAGATACGTGTCTAAAATATTACTCTGCTTAACTATGTGGATTAGCTGGAGAAAGAGACTGAATCCTGAAACTGTAATATGGAGACTTCATTTGCTTGAGTTGTTGCTATTTATTCAATTACTGAGGTTTCCCCAAGCTCTTGGCCAGGTTTTACAACCTTTCATTTCCTGAAATATTGGATGCTTCGGTCTTCCAAATATTTGAATGCATTCAGTTATTTTAAATTAGTTGGATTAAATTTTTTATTTTTCTGTAGAAGAATTTTGCTATGGAATTTGTCTTTGTACTAACAGAACTTATGAACTATTTAGAACATTTTACACACTTTTTCTGAATGACTGCCTTGAGTAGGTGAATGTCTATATGAAAGTCATTAAAAATACACATTGACTGCTCACTCCTGTGAAGGATTTCATGCATGTGTGTTTTGCTTTTACCTTGTACAGATTCACTGAACAAGTCCAGCATATGCTCAAGCACTTCTGAATTGTTTCTTCCTGGAATTTGCAAGGAATCTATAAGTTCAGCTTTAGATTTGCTGGAACAGAATCATGAAGGAGGAGCAAGCATAGCAGATAGTCTCCTAACTAATTTGTTTATAATTCTTTCTGGAGTGTCTGCCATTTCGAAAGCCTATGAACAGCAAGATGAAGAATGTCAGGAAAACTGTAAGTCATTTTCATAGTGGTTTAAGCATTTCTAATGACTTGTCTTTCAGATGCACAAGCATTCATGTGTTTGTCAGTTACAAGAATTAATGTTCCTATGTTCATTTGCAAAGGAGATGGATCTCTTTCTCTTGTAGTTTTCTCTCTTGATCGTGCTGCTCAGTCCTACAGCATCAGAATTGTCTCTGCTTTTGACCAGATTGTGGTTATAAGTAAGCTCTGGCTTAATAATAGCCAAAAGTGTCCTGGATCTAGAAAAGTTGATGAAGAAATGAAACAGGAAATAAAGAACTTGGGAGGTTATTTACAGTTGCTGCTGCAGGTAAGCCATATTCAAGAATTCATCTGTGTACAGCAAACTTCTCTGCGTTAATGTAGTATTTATTACAGACTTGCTAAAAGCACTTAAATGTCCCGTATGTATAATGACAAACCAACTCACCCAAGGAAAATAATTAGCCAAGGTTGCATTATTTTCTGGCTATGCTGGTAGTTCCATGTGCTAGTGGAGAGTAATGCAGACCTTACCGTGCTCAGGCCCCAGCAGAAGCATTGGTTCTTACTTGGAAAATAGTAAAGTTAAACACACAATAAGAGCAAATGATTGTTTATAGACTAGTAAGTGCTGTTGTTTATAAACTCATAAATCAGTGGCCAGTGAATATTATTTCTGTGCTCACTACTGTGAATTTTTTTCCTTTTAAAAATGATGTAGTATAATGGTATTGTTCTCTATGGTTGCAAGGCGTGACTTTTTAGCTGTGATAGATAAGCTATTGGAAGTAGAAAGATGTAAAGCTGAAAATGCCTGAGTATTGTGTGCTAGGAACTCTTGCTGTATAGAAAGTGTGTATTCTTTGACCAGTGCTTTCTGGCATCAGTGAAAGATGTGCCTTTGTTTCCTAGGGGTGTTCTTCAGATATATCCTCTATGGTAACAGAAGCAAGGAGCAAAGTAAACCAAACAATAAAAGAAACAATGAAATATATAGGACACGTGGCAGTAGTCACAACAGCTGATATTTCATTTCCTGAAGAGAACAACATTCCTGCCTCAAGTCTACAGGTGAAGAAAGCTTCTTAGAAATACTGATACTGAATAGTACTGAATACTGAATAGTAATTCTAGTGTTGAGGTCACACTTACTCTCAGTAACTGTACAGGAGCAAATTGTTCCACATACAACTTCATCAACTGAATTAAGTATACTGAGCTTTATCTAATACTTTAAACTTAAGGTGAAAATAGATGTATTAGTACCCTTGACTTTTTTTTCCTGAAAAACCACATCCTTAAATCTCTGTAAGTTAAACCTATGAAGAGAAAGAAGTGTATGGTGCTTTTAGGACTGTACCTGCACTGAGATGATAGAAATCGATCTGTTTAACTGAAATTAAGTGTCTAAGTGCTGCATTAAATTTACAAAAATCTGAACTGAGCTCCTGTGGTCCAAGGAAGATGTCTGAATAATTTCCTTGGAACAATTATTTCTAGTCTAATGTAGAAAATCTATCTTAATTCAAGACCAGGTAAGTTTTCTTTAACCATTGCATTTTGAACCTTTGTTTTTAAAGGAATTTGTACTTGCCATTTATGATGGAGTAGTCTCAGGGCTGGAGTGTCTCATTGATGCTGTGGAGGAGAAAGCAAGAATAGTACAGAAAGAACTTGTGAAACAATGTCCTCAAAATGAGGTGAGATGAAATGAAGGTTAAAACCTGCTATTCTATCTTGGAGACACTTGATCATGTTTTGGTTTTTTATGCTTGTGTTTAAATCATGAAGAAGATGATAGGGAGTTACACAAAGTAGAGAAAAGTATAAGGAATAAGCACCATAGCTGAAAATATTTCTGCAACTGTTGGAAAATTCCAGTAGGGAAGTTAGGGTACCCCTTGGAAACACACCACTTTCTTAGTGGGTAAACCATTTTGATAGAGAGCATGGCTGAATTACAAGAAAATGCCAGGGTAAGACTGAATATTTGTGAGTGATAAATTGTTCTTCTCAAGGAAAGCAAAAGTTTCTTCCTTCTGTAGTTTGTGCTGATGTCATTCTTAATCCTACAGATAGTAGTGAAACCATTCAAACCATTTTATTTGTGTCTTTTGCTGAACTCCCATATGCCTTGTGTTTCCAGCAAAAGGAGCACTCAGCTGAGCACTCAGCTTTCCAAATAATGCTGTCCACTTGCAGCAAATTCTTAAGTATCTGCAGCATCTGTACATGCTTATCTCTGGTGCAACTACTGTGAAGGTGGAAAGAAAACACCAGATCTTCCCCTTCCACTTAGAATGAGTGATACAAAGTCACAGGGACAACCTTTCTTTAGTGAATATTTAAATATGTTCATTTGATCCTCCCATAGTAAGGGGTTTAAAACCTTGCAGATGTAATTAATGTTTTCTACCAGTTAATATTTTCTATTAAATTGCATGTTTAGTTGCAGAAAATGTTTTCTTTTGGATATTTATCTCTTTATGTCAGTGTTTCTTTTTTTAATGTACTTTGACTTGAATAAAGTGTACAATGTAATTAGAAGTTTCTTTGTAGATTCAAAATCGAATAAAGGATAACGTGGTGGCATTAGCCAGATTCCTTGAAAAGAACATGTCTTACTGCAGAAAGGTAAGAGAAATGTATCACAAAATATATACTTTGCATTTTGTGTTTAAATTCTAAAGATGCATTTATCTAAGAAGAGGAATGTGTGTGTGTATATATATATATATACACATACATACTGTATATTTACAATTGCATGATAATACTTTCTGTCACAGCAGCATTCCTGTGATTGGAACGCTAACTTTTCTTGCTACTGCCTTTCCATTCAAAGCTATTTATTTTAATTTTACTGAAGATAAAGAATTTCTGGAGGTACTTGTATCTTCCTTTTTGCTCATCTCGAACAGCCTAACTACCTGTTGTGGGTTTTTTTTAAAGTTGAAAGATCAACTTTGCTAGTGCAATTGTTTTATAACTGCTGCCATAGTTACTGGTATTTTGAAATAAAAGCCAGGATAGGTGAGTTATTCTCTCAGAGCCAGGCATTTCCTGGGTTTTCTTGTCTTTTGCTTTTTTTTCTTTTCCTAGCTCTGTCAACCATGTGCACTTTTCAGTGGTCTTACATAACATGACATTGATTTGCTTTTGTGTTTCAGCATTGGCTTGATCTAAGTGACTGAAACCATAATAGGCATGTTTAGTAGTTAATATACTGTGATGTATTTGATTCTCTTTAAATTGCTCTTTATTAATACAGAAAGAATCAGAATTTCAGTTGGCAGAGGAAGTTGCCAGAGAAATAAAGAAGAGCACTAAGATTGCCATGAAGTATTTGGAATTGGAGCGGTGCCTGACTGAAGTCTGTCAAATTGTCTCCTCCATGTTACAAGGTATTTAGCTGAGTTACCACCTGTAACCTACTGGCTACAGGAGACTTGCAAAGCAAGGGAGAGGGCTCTTTGATATCTGCAAAATGCTGCATTTGATTCTTCTTGTTTCTGTTTCTCATAGGGTTGTACAGAAACACCAGCCCTCTCAGGAGCTCTGCAGAAAATATTTCTGTCATTGCTGGATATTTCAACAACTATTTCAGTTTATTCGCCTTGTCTTCTGTGAACAACACTAACCAGAAAATGCATGTGCCTTTTATGAACCTGGATGAATTGGACTCTCTGGTTGATTCCCTTATTACGAATTTTGAACTTGAACAAGGACAGCCATCACTGCAATCTCAAAATATTTGTAATGAACCTACTGAGACTCAAGGAGGACAGGTTGAAACAGATCAGGCTGAATTTGGTTGGAAATGGAATGGGATTCCAGAATGCACACAGACTCCAGAGCTTTCATCTGGTAGGATAGAATGGGTATAAAATGCTGTTATCAGGAAATTAAAGAAAACTTTCTTATTGCAGCATATCACAAAAAGCTGAAATTTATTGCTAATATTATTAATTAGTGAGTCGTGGGAATGTAAAATGGTAAAATGCCATGTTTAAGTACCCTATATTTCACCAAAGAAAAAAATTAATTCCTTAAGAGGCTGTCAAACTTCAGAATATAATTCCTTTTGTTTTAACAGAAGTCTATTACTATCTAAGTTTGTGATAAATAATTTGATTTTTGTAAAAAGCTTTTGCTTCACATCAGCTGCGTTATGATCTAGTAATGCTACTGCAACTTGAAAGTGTTTTTATGCTGCTTTTTTTTTAAATGGGGCAAAGTCTTTGTATTTATTTATAGAGGAAAACAGAGCTATTAAAAGTGCTGTATAACCTTATCTGATAGATGCTTTTTCAAGTGGTTTTTAGTTAATTGAAGAATTTGGGCTTCAAGTATCAATGGTGCTGTTCAAAGTTATCTGAAGTAAGATTATGTTGGTTTTGTTGCTTAGTAACTTATCTTCTGATTGCTGAAATAATTTTCTCTACTATTTATATTGGAATAGAAGCATATCTATTCCTATAATAACATGTAAATTATCCCAGGTTGTAGAGAGCTTCCCAATCTATTACTTACTTGCACTTGTTGTTTAACATCTTACTTTTGGACTGCTGGCTGAAGTTAACAGGAAGGGATGGAAATTAATTTGCATTGGTTTTAAGAGGCCTGGACTGAGCTCAATTTATTCACATAAGTTTGGGCAATTCATGAAGTAAAACCTAAGTTTTTTTCTATACATCAGTGTCTCTGTGGTGGTTTAAGTCCAGCTGGAGACTAAGCACCACACAGCCACTCCCTTGTTCCCCCACCAGTGGGGGAAGAATCAAAGGTAAAAGTGAGGAAATTCCTGGCTTGAAATATAGACAGTTAAATAGGGAAAGGAAAAGCTACACACACAAGCAAAGCAAATCAAGGAATTATTTTATGTCTTCCCCTGGGCTGCAGGGGCATCTCTGTTGCCATGTCTGGGTTGTTGGTCCTTCCCCCAGACTGCAGTTCCTCATGAACTGCTCCAGTGTAGAACTCTTCTCCAGGGTGCAGTCCTTTAGGAGCAGCCTGCTCCAGTTTGGGTCCATCATGGAGTTACAAGTCTTGCCAATAAATCTGTTCCAGCATGGTCTTTTTTTCTCCCATGTGTACCTGCCACGAACCTACTCTATCAGTGGTTTGCCTTGCCTTGCCTTTCCCTCCATCAGGCCCATCTGTGCCAC